>CAJDSM010014111.1:17513-30672 GCA_903981925.1 Ostrea lurida | reverse complement strand
ACTCCCGTCTGTCGTCCCAATAGCTGTAAATTGCAATCCTGAAATACCCGCCAAATTCACGAAACTTAGTATCATTAAGACATCATATGTGTTTTTGCTGTTACAGGAATTTGATCCTCTAAATTACAGAATTATGTCCTTCAACTTAGAAATCTCACTAATATCTTGTCATGCAAACTCTTCTGAAACTACCAACAAAATTCAACGAAACGTGTATACAGTAAAACATCATAGTATTTTGCATTAGCAGGAAATATTGATCCTCTAAAATCAGAAGTAAGCCCTTCAAACTTAAAAAAATTTGTGAAAATCCAATAATGCTTGTCATCGCAACTCTCTGAACTATCCAACCAATTCAAATGAAACTTGTAACAGTAAGAACTATATATTTGTGCTGATAGCAGAAATTGACCTCAAAATTTTGTTGAATGTTATCCCCCCTCAACTGAAAATGCAAAAACCTCAGTAAATGACATGACCCTTGAACTAACAATTTCAAAAATCATCATTACGCTTAATCATTTCACTTATTTCGAAATTCATAGATTTTGGATTATACCAGCTGAACTGACAGAGACGTTTTTTATTACAATTTTTAAATGAATACTAAGTCAGATAATTTGTTGGTAGATAAATCGAAATTAAACTCCATACAATTAATCCACTTGAAACTAAATACTGGAGTAAACTCACAAAGATACCCCCCCACCACTATCGTTACTTGATCACGAAGCTTGAACAAAGAAGATATACCCGCCAAAATCCATGGTTAAAAACTATAGTTGACCTCTGAGAACAGTAAAGTTATATCAGAATCATGAATTAAGTTGACAACCTTCATGGTGATAGCTAAATTGCCAAAAATCCATGTAGAAAACTTAAACTTTAACCTTGAGTCAAAGTCAAGTTCATATGGTCAAAAGTCAAAGTACGTCATGAATATATACAATACCTCTCCATATGATACCTAGCTTAGATATGGAATCATAGTCAAAGAGCAAAGATAAATGGCATACAACACACAACAGACGGACGACAGACAAAGAGTACACTGAACTCATCGCATGATATCATCTCAGTGCAAATACAGGATGCCTATGCAAAGAACAAATAGAGTTATGGCCGACACGAATCATTTAAAAATTGATATTTTATCTGAGGTCAAAGGTTAAGGCCTAACAGAGTCATCAAATATCCGACAACATCGTTCCTAATGCGGATACACCCATATCCAATTGGTCTACCTCAAAAAACAGAAGAAGTTATGCCGCACGATCTGCACACTGACGACGGACAGAGTATGATCCTATATACCCATTGTTCGAGAAAACTATACCTTGCCTTGAGTCAAAGTCAGCATATGAGTCACATGGGTCATGAATATACACTACATCCCTCATATTGATACACCATATGAGTGTATCCATATTAAAAGAGAAGTAATGGCTAATACAATAACACACCAGACGGACAGATCAGACAGAGTACATGACACGTCGCATGATGAGCCATGGCCAACATACAGATCCCTAGCAAAGAACAAGATTTGGCCCGACCACAATATGTAAAACAAGATATTTTTAATTGAGCAAGGTAGGCAAAACAACAATATACGCGACATGCATCGTCAATGACACCCATACCAATGTGCCTACTAAAGAACAAAGAATTATGCCCGGCCACATCTGCCGACACGAACGGACGCTAGTGATCATATAACCCCCCCCCCCAAACTTGTTTTGCGCGGATAAACAGAGCGGTTGAAATGAGAAATTAAATCCTGAGAATTTTTTTGGGATAAAAAAGAAATTTTAACCCTAACGAAATTGTCTATACAGTAGCTGCGACACGCAGGTCAGACAGCATACAGAGGTCCTTGTTGATATGATACATTGACAAATGTTAATTCGCCTTTTTGGTATACACCAAATATATACATTATGTATCTAAAAATATTTGATGATACGTCCTATAATGCAAGACCAATCACCAAGTTGTTTGGGGAGAATAAGAACTACTTACAGGGTTTGTAAAATATGTAATATATTAATTTTAGGTGAAAAGTAAAAACGTTGACAAATGTTGTTATTTTCAAGAAAAATTACTTAAATCTGGTATTTTTTTTAATTTGCACCCTTTTGTCGTGTACGTATGACATCAATCGAGCGAAGTACATGCGTTTTTCCTGTAATTCATTTGACGTAACAATACTACTACAGGCTGTTAAATGAACCGCTACTCCCAAGGATTGAGCGGAAAGTTTAAAACATATACAATAAAAGCACAAACAATGCATTTTTAAGAATGTAAATATAAGCATAAATATATTATTGAAAGAGGTAGTCCAATAACTGCGTGTGGCAAACAAATTTTCATAAGCGCTAAGCGCGTTATTCATTTGTATGCACACCCTTGCAGTTTATGAATAATCTTTCAATAAATCATAATTCATTGCTTAAGTAACATACTAAATAGCAACAAATTTTTTTTTTTTTTAAATTAAAATTCCCGACCGTTTTTTCCCAGCAGGTGACAGTAAACAAAACAAAAAAGTTGTTGTTTCTTTTTGGGTGGGGTTTTTTTTTTTGGGGGGGGGGGGGGCTAATATCTTGTTAATGAGCGCATCCTTGTGTTTATTTGAAGATCCACTAACCCGTTTCGCAACTGAAACCAGTGTAGCCATTCAAACACGAACAGTAATAGCCATTGATGACGTCAATACATGTTCCACCATTCTCGCATGAGTTCCCAATACATTCATTAATGTCTGAAATGAATTTAAATTCGAACAAAGTTATAACAGTATAACACGAAACTACGTGTTGCCCAAAATAACAACAGCAAACCAAAAGAAACAATAAACAAATACACCCAAAACAATCCCCAAACCCCATACCTGTCTCACACATTGCTCCAGTGAAACCCGCCGGACATTCACATGTATAATTCAGTCCATCTTTTATACAAGTTTTGTTATTAGTACATGGATTACTATCACATGGGCTTACCTCTGAAGAAAAATAATAGCTCTAAGTTACATGTACTATTAAGGTAAATAATATATCAAAGGTATCAAGTATAGCTTTTATTTAGTTAGAAAAAATCTACTGAATATACACACCAGATACCCGTATGGCAATGCAGTGGTAGTTACTGGTCAACCTATTGATACAGAGAACGTCATAAACAATGGTGATTTATATGATAGGCCTAGTTCGATCAGCAACTATAATAACTAAAGATGAACCATAGTACGATCGAACTGTCTTTGTGCAAAACGGAAGAGGTGTCACTGCGCATGTCTGGTCTACCACACAGCTACCTACGTTTACAAAATTTTGAACTTTAGTAACCAGACATGCGCACTGAAGGTCCGGAAGCAAGTCACACAAGCGCAATTGATGGTTCGGAAGTTAACTAGACACCTACTATGGTTGGTGATCGAACTAGGCCATAGTAAAATACCATAGTCAATGGCAGTGTTGGATCAAAGTTACAAGAAATTGAGAATGGAATCCGCGATTTCGCCATCAAGGATTGTATTAGAAAATATCTGAGAATCATATCACAAAACATTGTATTATACATGTAGAATGCGCGTTATTATTGTCCATTGAGTGTCCAAACTCAGCTTTTAAGATCTAAAGCAACATTTATTTTGTCTCCATCATAAAAATATGGCCTATATAATTTTCTAACTATCATCAATGACCTTGACCAATGGACTATGGTTAGAGTTACGTCAAACTGTTTGACTTTGGTTCTGTTTGTTTGAATATCGATTTACTTCATATCTGAGAATGTTTCACTCCTGTGAATATGTTATATTAAGACCTCGAACTTGCAATCTACAGATTTTTAGTCGGCACGCTCATCTAATGAGTAAATGCGCAACGGAATAGACAAATATTGCTGATATATGTGTATTAACATTTTCATTCATACATGTAAAGGCAAAGATAACGAATAGTGATTAATTTCGTAAGTCCCAAATAGAATACAAAAGCAAGAGTTGGGCAAACAAGGACCCCTAGACACACCAGAGGTGGAATCAGGTGCCTAGGAGGAGTAAGCATCCCCTTCTGACCGGTCACACCCGCCGTAAGCCCATTGTCTTGATCAGGTAAACGGAGTAATCCGTAGTCAAATCAGTGTATCTTAAAAGGAAGTCAGCCATTATGAATAACTAAAAAATAGCATTCTCTTACACAGAGTTGTCGGTCCTTATTCTCTCCTTACATCTCTGTCCACTCCGTTTTACAAGATTTGTAAAAACACTGAAAGAATGGAAAAACACTACTTGTGAGTGTTCATACTTGTAAAAATTTAAAAAAAGAAAATAATCAAATAACTTATCTTTTAATTTGGCTTAAAACTTTGTTTAAACGCAAAATATAGTTCTCTAACTAAAGTTTAAAATTAAAACTTTTAAGACCAAATAATAAACAAGTAAGTTATTTGGTTATTTTCTTTTTTAATATTTACAATATAACGAACACTCACAAGTAGTGTTTTTTTCCATTCTTTCAATGTTTTTACAAAAATCTTGTTGACAGAGATGTAAGGGAGAGATAAGGACCGACAACTACTGTTAAGAGAATGAAACTAGATGTGTCGGTGGACACGAATGCCCCCGCCTACAGTGAATCTAATTGAAGGAATTCGTAAGGGGAAATTGATTTTTTTTCAAATGCATGAACTGTGGCGTATCCATATATCAAATTTGAGTTGAATGTGTGCAACCGTTGCAGAGATAATGAACGGAACGAAAAATTTCTGATTTTTTTCTAAGTCAAGAGGGCTAACTCTGTCAAAAAATCATCAGAAACATGACCAACTTCGAACTTGACTGCATATTCCTGTGACGTATCCATATACCAATGAGTTGAATGTGTGCAACCATTGCAGAGAATAATGAACGGAAACGAAAAATTTCTGATTTTTCTAAGTTCAAGAGGGCTAACTCTGTCAAAATCATCGACATGACCAACTTCGAACTTGACCTGCATATTCCTGTACGTATCCATATATCAAATTTGAGTTGAATGTGTGCAACCGTTGCAGAGATAATGAACGGAAACGAAAAATTTCTGATTTTTTTCTAAGTTCAAGAGGGCTAACTCTGTCAAAAATCATCGGACCATGACAAACTTCGAACTTGACCTGCATATTCCTGTGACGTATCCATTATCAAATTTGAGTTGAATGTGTGCAACCGTTGCCAGAGATAATGACGGAAACGAAAAATTTCTGATTTTTTTCTAAGTTCAAGAGGGCTAACTCTGTCAAAAATCATCGGACCATGACCAATTCGAACTTGACCTGCATATTCCCTGTGACGTATCCATATACCAAATTTGAGTTGAATTGTGTGCCAACCGTTGCAGAGATAATGAACGGAAACCAAATGATGACGGAATGACGGACAGGGTACACTATATGCCCCCGGCCATTTTTATGGGCGGGGGCATAAAAATAGGGGACTGGTCGAAGAAAACCGATTGCAATTCTCATTACATTACGTTTACGTACTAGTGTTGACATATATTATTTAACTTTAAAAATTTACCCATTGTTGTCAACAGCAGTAGCACACACAATATGGGAACCAGTTTGCTTTTCCGATGGTGTCCATGACGTCGTAATGTAGAAAACATCAGGACGGGAGTCAGGTTGTAGTGGCGTGTAGGTCATTCCAGCAGGCGATGTAAGGTCAATTCGTGAAATGCTGACCAATGGGATTTACAGACATTCAATAATAATAGTCGGCGACTAGAAGTGTTTACGGTGCATCAATAGCATAAAAAGCATGTTTTACTTACGTTTGATTGCTATAAGCGTAAAAATATATTTCAATGGTTTGTAGTGTTTTAACAGCTAGGACGCTGCCCGCTGGCGGAGTACTGTTCACGAACACCGGGGGCGTGCCTGAAGTGCCTACATTGACGGTATTGATAAGAAACTGGAAAATATAAGATCGTAATAATGTTTTGGTTTTGGTTTTTCTTTTTTCGTCAGAAATTGTTGAATTACATCTGAATCGTTTCTGTCTTTTGATGAATTTATGATTGCGTTGTACAAAAATATTTTACCTGTATTGGTACAGAAGACATGTGGTCATTGGGGGTATACAGTTGGCCCCCTATGATGATATTCGAGTTTGGAAAATCTTCAACAGTTAAAGCCACTGCATACATTCCATTTAAAGTGTGATTGGCGTAAAAGGTAATCGTGCACGTTTCCTGTAATTATTGTATACTGTTCAATAGTATCTCAATTTCTCCTTGTCAATAAGAATTCCTTATGAGTGAATAATGATCGTATTTTATAGTAAAACACTAAATCTAATACTAGTAATCAAGATAGTATCTCTTTTGTCTTGACATCAAAAGGACTGAGAACAAGTTCTAACTTATTAAGTTATTTGACACGGAAGTGCCGTATTTGCTGTAACTACATTATGTGTCAGCAGATTTAATCCCTAGCTAGAACGACTTAACATTTCTTTACTTTAATGACGATTTTCTGTTATGTTAAAGTAACTTTTAAATAATACGATGAAATGCAATGCATACTATATAATGCACATTGTACTAATGTAAAGGCAAAGATAACGAACAGTGATCAATCTCGTAAGTCCCAAATATAATACAAAAACAAGAGTTGGGCAATCACGGACCCCTGGACACACCAGAGGTGGGATCAGGTGCCTAGGAGGAGTAAGCATCCCCTGTTGACCGGTCACACCTGCCGTGAGACTATAGTCTTGATCAGGTAAACGGAACAATCCGTTGTCAAATCAGTGTGAAAAACGGCTTAACAATGGCTATGAAACACAAACAGACATATTCGAGTCGAAACCCTGATTAAAATACGTGTTTCGATCTAGTGTATTTGCCTCCTTTTCTTCTGCTTACAGAGTTGAGCGTTGCGTAAGGAAGAGTGCTGCAAACGGAAACGCATTCATTTCCGGTGGCCCATCGACAACGCACGGTATCACCATCGCTATCTATCATCGGGATCGTTAAGACCACCTGTCTCCCGTAGGGTTCTCTGTACAAAAACGTGAAATAAACAGAGTTTGAGTAAGAGAAACAAATTATAATGAAACATTTCTTGTAAATTTCATGAGTATTCGTTTAATTAGAGCAAAGAATATTGTCGTCTGTGTTAAGCCCCCGTCACACCAGACCACGACCTTACTACTATCTTGATTTTCCCTAATTCGTGACAAGTCGTAGCGTGGTCGGCTGAGGTTTTGGAGATCGTAGTATGAACGTGGCTGGTCGTGGTTGACCATAGTCCATTTTGTTTGACTTGAACATATTTCATTGTATATTACATGCAAAAGGATTGATAAAAGTTCTTACAACTTATCGACCCTTCCCGATATACGTGTGTCGATTTATTATTTTAGTAGCAAATTAAGAAGTGTAAAGACAGAAGGTAAGATTGCGTGTCAGCCCTAGAAATAGTCTTAATAAGTATTTCATTTCAATTAAACTCATAGAATTGGGTTTTTTTTCCCTTAATGCCATTTAATTTAAATGCAAAGATAACGAACAGTGATCAATCTCGTTAAGTCCCAAATATAGAATACAAAAACGAGAGTTGAGCAAACACGGACCCCTGGACACACCAGAGGTGGGATTAGGTGCCTAGGAGGAGTACGCATCCTCTGTTGACCGGTCACACCCGCCGTGAGCCCATAGTCTTGATCAGGTAAGCGGAGCAATCCGTAGTCAAATCAGTGTATAAAAATGGCTTAACAATTGCTATGAAACACATCAGACAGCATTTGACTCAATGGTAGGTCATACTAGTAAGCTAAATCGTTATAACGACATAGAATTTACGAAATACTGCCTTTAAACGTGACAGTTGAAACCTCTGCAACAACTTGTTTGTGCAACAACTTGTTTGTAAGTACCCTGTCTCGATTCAAAAATTGATCATACGCGGAGCAAGCTCTTACGTATCGAATAAAATTAGAGACATACACACCATATGCAGGTGATGATGGAATACTGCTACATAAAATATGGGAAGTTGACGATGGAGAAGCTAAAATCGTCCCGTTTGTCATAAAGTTGAGTTGTTAGTTTGCCGTTAATGTCAAAGTTCAATAAAATATCCAAGTACGAAGCAGACATAGAAGACTCTGTGGTGTCCTTTATTTCTTATTCGTTGGGATCTATTGAATCGACATATGAATGCAAATCATTATTATTTTAGATAAAACGTCGTCAATATATCGAATTAAGGGCCACCGCTAGAGATTTCCTCTTTTCATGTATAGAAGCTTTTCCATGAATTCTGCCTCAAGAATATAAAAATAGGTCAGCTAATAAAGGAGCACAGTTCGTGCCCATCGGAATTCCAACAGACTTTTGGAAAACCAGATTGCCAAAAACTACAAAGTATATGAATATATTACTGTTCTGATAATCTTTTGATTACGTAATTGGTATACTAGTATTGTATAATAATGGACGTATCATTTCTGTGATTTCAGCATTAACCGTGGTGGAATTAACAGTCACAATGGAATCTAGATTTATTATCTTACATGTACAGGGGCTTTCCAGCAGTAACAGGACTTGTATTCGGTTGGTTTAGGTCGCTTCTTTTTGCAAGAAATATTTTTGTTTGTACATCCCAGCTTCCTGATGATCCAAAACTCAGACTTATCCAGCAGCATCCGCTAAATCTGTAAATATATATCCAGCAGGAACTGTTTAGAATAATCTAACTGTGTCTCGAGACAGCCCTCGCCACAGTTAGAATGCTTCCAGTATGAGTCCGTAATGTAGCAGAAATTTGCAGAGTCGCTCGAAAACGATTTTAAAGTCACCAGAAAATAAACGCGTTAATTTAAAGTTATAATTAAATACATCTAACCTCGTTTGTAAAATCCTCAACAAAGAATAAAATTGCTATTCACATTTCAGTAAGCTCTCGTTACAACGGCCACGTTCGTTTCCGATCATTTTGCCGTGATAACGAATCTGTCTGCCGTTGTAACGAAATGCCTTTTTTACCGGTACGAGTTATTCCCCTTTGTTTTATCTATGCAATGGCGATATCTGCAAACATTCACCGTGCGTTTATTTTCAGTATGGTACAAATACACTCGTGTCCCCCTTTCTCTCTATTTCTCGTGTCCCCCTTTCTCTCTATTTCTAAAACCTTAAGTCTGAAAAATATTGCCGATAGCAAATGTCTTTTACACGAGTCATTGAAGAATCTCAGATAACCTGCCGTTATATCGGATTTTTATAGTGTAAAAATGCACATCTGTAACCGATAAGTACTGCCGGTGCCGAAGTGCGAAATATGCCGTTATATCAAGCGAAATAATAAGCCGTTAGGCGAATTTGCTGCTACATGTATATCGAATGCCGCTGTAATGAGCGCTGACTGTATTTCCTCGATTGACATTCACTGCCATTTTACCGGAAACTGTCATCGGAACACCCTGCTGTTTTTGACATCGAATGCTCAATGAAGAACCGCCCACAACCATATGTATATGGAAAACAGTGAAACTTATTATACGTCTCGCATCAAAAGAATATTAAACTTCATATTGATTTATGTTGACTAACTTATATTTCTTAATTTACAGCATTTATTTGAAACTATATCTTAAAATTTCCTGTAAAATAAGAACCTAGTAAAGATCGTATTAACATTTCCCTTAAAAGGCTATATCTCCATATTTGGGATCTGTGCGCTACCCAATGACAAATTCCGGTAAAATGGAAACTGTACAGTTTAACTCAAAGAAATGCTGAAGTAAAATCCGAATGAAAAGTAATAAACACAAAATTCAATGGGTGGGTGGGGGGATATAGAATTACTTCCCTTGTTTAGACAGGAAGAAAGAGAGAGATCAGAACATTGAATATCCTTTATTCCTCAACTGACGAAATAAAATACATGCACATTTAAATGAATGGTAGATTTTAAACCAAATATGTACCAACCCCATTATACTTACGAGACTGTGTATGGTCCTATGTCTGTAAAATTGTACACGAAATTCCTCTCTCCCTGTTCCCAATTATCGTCAATACTCGCTCCGGTACAGATGTAGTTGATATCGTTCACGTTTAAGGTGCCACTACAGCCACTGGTGCACTTCCACCACTGTCCGGAGCCACCAGTCGTTAAATTTCCAATGTTTGTCGTCGAACACCCTGGTCCTGTTCCATAAGCCCAACCGAGTTTGAAAGAAAACTCGACCTGTCATCAATGACCAATTTCATTTAACGTTGATGCATGTTTTGTGAGAACTGTCAATTTGAGTTTCATAATATCTTTAAAATCTACATCATAGCTAATTTCGAATATGTATTTAGTTTCAGACTAGATGGTTATATTTAATTTTACTGTAAACGCTAAAATATTAGTTTGTGTTTTATTTTCGCGATATATGAAACCATCGCAAAGCGGTGTTCAAAGTATGTATGGCATGAGCTCTTCTATTTGAAGAGGGCTTTCCGCGAAATTTAAACTATCGTGTAATACCGAGCGATATATACCGCGAAATTTATGCCCATTTCATTGCATTATACACCCTTCAGTAGCAGCTCAATACTAATGCTATTTTAAAGAATAATTATAAATATGAATTTTTTCACAGAAACAGTTGTCATCGATATCAACTATTTTAAAAGGAGGTGGACATTCAGAAAACTTGTACCTGATTTCCAATACCAGTTGGTTGCCAGCTTATCGTTCCACCGCGAAAATGACTTGCATACGCTCCTGAAATGGTGAGGAGAAAGAGAAGAACAGCAGCCATTATTCTGTAAGTCATCAAACAATGTTTATCATACATATATATACCAATATAATGACCAATCGTTTTAGATTTTTTAATCGGGAAGTTATATTTACTTATTTATGAGGTACCATTAGGTAATAATTATATGTAGGTTATCCAATCGGTGTTTGTGTGTTATGATGAAGGAGGAAGGCATAAAAGCTAAAGAGGATGCCAGTGAAATATGACTTCAGATTTATTGTTCTACCTTATATGATGGGTCCTTATTTGATGTCGATCTTTGTCCTGAAGTACCTTTGCGGTGACAACCAAGCGTACCTTTATTCGTAACTTCACGGACAAATTCTGTACTCAATTCAAAATATCAGTGTGTGCCGATCTACTTTTAAAAGAAAACAGAATGATTCCTTTTATCGTCTGCAGCTTGATGTCTGTCAAAACACTGTCTAGTCTGGTTTTAATCAGATTCAAAACAGTATCTGATAAGTCGAAACCAGTTACTCTTGAAGTGGTTTTTTATCCACTAAATATTTTGTAAAACAGTGAGTACATTTTTAAAATTCACCCCCAAAATACACCCAAGAGGCAGAATTTATTCAAAACCTTCCACAGAAGAAGAAAAAATTGCTACCTGTTGCCTTTAACTCAACATTCAGATATATCGACAACGTTATATCCATTAATAATAATCATTTTCATTCTTATGTTGATTTGATATATATCCAGTGAACTCGAAATAAAAATACCACTGAATCTTACACATCTGCTTCGTAGTTAAGATATTTTATTGAACATAGACATTAACGGCACACTAACAACATAACACTATGACAAACAGGACGATTTCAGCTTCTCCATCGTCAGCTCCCCATATCCATCATCACCTGCATATGGTGTTTATGTCTCTCAACTAATTCGATATACAAGAGCTTGTTCTGTGTATGAAAAGTTCTGAAACCGAGGCAGGCTACTGATAAACAAGTTACTAGTATGTTGCAGGGGTTGTCAGTCGTTCATTGGTGACGTCTCCATATGAGTGAAAAATTCTCGAGTGGGACGTAAAACAATAAATAATCAATCAATCGTTCATTATAAAGATTTTGATTTCGGATTACTCGGTTTACCTTATCAAAATAAAGTGCTCAGAGCTGGTGTAACTGGTCGACAGGAGATGCTTACTCCCCATAGCACCTGATTCCACCTCTGGTATAGCCAGGGGTCCGTGTTTGCCCAACTTTTAATTTGTACTTCGCTTGGGACTTGAGATTGATCACTGATCGTAATCTTCACCTTTTCCTCTCAATGATTTGACTTTAAATTTCACAAATTCAATTACTAACATTTTAAATTCAAGAGGGTTATAATATAAGTCATATACGGTACCAACCCAATTTTTATGCACCAGATGCGCATTTCGACAAATTATGTCTCTTCAGTGAATGCTCAAACCGAGAATGTTTGGATAATCCGAAACATGAAAGTAAAACTTTATAAAAGTGATCATTTGGGGCAACAAAACTTCGAAGGATCAGAGCTATGCCTGAGGGAGATAATCCTTGAATTTGATAATGAATTTCCTAATTTTTACACTGAGCAATTAAATGTATTATCCGTATTTCAAGCTTGTACATAGTACAATAGCAACTGGGCTGTGAGACCCTCGGGGACTAACAGTCCACCAGCAGAGGCCTCGACCCTGTTCATTTAATTTTTAGTACATTAAAAAGGGTCATAATTGTTCTCTTAATTTTAGCCTGAACACCTCGTCACTGCTGTCGCCGGCGAAATCGATTTCTTTTACCTAGAGTTTTAAAATATCCAACATACATTATGGTTTAAAATCATATGCAGAAGTAATCATAACAGTAGTATTTATTAAAGACTGTATCTATATTGGTAAATTCTGTTTGATTGGAAAAGTTTTCATTTGCACATTATTATGTCATTGTATGCCATGGCCAGTGGCATCATATTGGGTTTCTTGGGATGTCCAGTCAGGGTCTAATCAACCCAAAGCCCATTCGATATCCTTTAGATGTGATGTTCGATTGGGATGCCCAAATTGCTCTACTTTAATTACTATTTTGACTAATTCATAGTAGATCTGGGTACAGCCCACCTCCAAGTCCTGCATCCTCACCGAAAAAGTGACGTGTAGGCAAACAAGTCTAGCCCATAACACACACACACCACCTAAATGATAAAAACAATACACAACAACACAAACCATACCATAAATAAACATAACCAAAATCAACCACCTACACACAATACATCAATCATGTTTTGCTTAACAAACAATGTTTTACATGTTCAAGTGTTGCCTGAAGTATACAGTGCGAAAAAGGGCAAGCTTCTGGACCTTAG
>CAJDSM010014111.1:0-15477 GCA_903981925.1 Ostrea lurida | reverse complement strand
GAAACAGAATGGGACGTTTAGTAGCATATTCAATATATGTAAGTAAAATCACGGCTCGGGCCTTGTATACATAACAAAGAATTGTAAGTGCTGTATCTCACTTGGAAGTCAACAGATGACGTTCAAATTTTTCCTGACCATTAGAAATACCTTAGTCAAGCATTGTAAACATTAAAGTTGGCAATCTAAAATTTTAAAATTTCAAATGTCACGTGTCCATGCCCCTTTAAATGACTTGCCATCGTCAATCTCATCATCTACACGCAGATAACATTCTATTGTACGGAAGGATCAAGTCAGCAGACGACTATTGCCGGTAGAAAAAAGAAGTCAGAAAATCCGAAGTTGCATAATTTGGAAAATTAGTAAACATGCATTTTGGTTCTTATAAAGCTTGCCCGTGGGGCACCGGGTTAGAATAGGTCCCCAGCATCCCCTTGCGTGTCGTAAGAGGCGACTGAATGGGGCGGTCATTCGGACAAGACCGAACGTCCTGTGTCACAGCAGGTGTGGTACAATAAAGATCCCTCCCTGCTCAAAGGCCCAGAGTGCCGAGCATAGGCCTAAATTTTGCAGACCTTCACCCGTAATGGTGACGTCTCCAAATGAGTGAAATATTATCTAGTGGGACGTAAAACAAGAAATAATCAATCAATCTTAAAAAGCTTTTTGACATAATGTAATACTGTTGATCAATTAATTAGAATTAATAAATCTACACGAATAGGTATGTACATATTTATGCTTGTTCAAGTAGAACAGGCAGTCCTTGTTCTGATTTCTTGAATTTTGCCTTCGGTCATTAATTAAATTTTGTACATATGTCTCTAGAGTCCAGAGCTTCCATTGGCTTTAGTTTTGCTAGCTTGTGTTTTATTGGTCAGTTCTTTTTCCCTCCAAAAGTTCTTGGTGATGTTCAGTCATATTTGTCAAGCAGATTTAATTCCATAGCACTTACACAGTGAGAATGATATTTTGTGAGGCACAAATCAGTTAAGCTTTAAATGATAAAGTTAAATTCATGTGTTTCACAGATTTAGTATTTTTACTACATGTTTAAATATTTTTTACGATGCAAGTTTACTTATGTAAGATTTAATAATTCACAGTAGAAATCTCCGTTTGTCATTGAAGGATTATATAAGTGCCACATCACTTATTCCCATAGAATGGTATGATGGTGTTTATGAAATATTTTATGATTCGTGAGTAATGTCTGTATAGTCATAGAAATATCATAAATATAGCATTGGTTAGTATTTTATATTTTATATATTTTAAAGAATTAATCTGTGTAAAGAATTAGTACTTTATTGGATATGAATGTAATTGTATTTATTTGATATGTTTCAGAGTGATCTCTCTAGATACTGATCTAGATAGATAAATTAGACTTGGCAATAAATTGGAGGTGTTCGACCTTAAAGAACCCAATACAGGATTTTGTTATGAATTGGCAGAAACCCTGTTACAATAATTTTTATAAGATTTAGCTTTCCAAGAATTAAACTGCGTGTTTAATGGCTTTTTTCATTTTTATTTTTCTACAACCAACAGAGATTTTTTAAACAAAATTTAACCCGGTACAGAGCGCATGTGAAAATGGATTAACAGCGAGTACGGGCTGGTTGCCTTGTGACAGATGCTGTTGAAATAACTTGTCTTTCACGTAAATCCATGCATATTTGAATCGATCGAAGCGTAATCCGTCATTTGTTTCAGAATTTACACGTTTCCCAGAATTAATGCATAAAGGTTTGCAAAGAGGCTTTATCTGTCTCCTGTAACGAGTAGCCAACAAAAGTATTGACCTTTTTTTTTCTTTGGTAGTTTTTATTAAAGATAGGTGGTACATCAGCAGTTTTAAGCAGTCCTGTTGAGAGTATCACCATGTGCCTATGTTCAAGATTAAGGAAGAGGGCTCGTATAGGCAAAGCCTGCTGCCCAAATGGGCAATCCCATCAATTATTGAATAAATATTGTTTAAATAGTTATGTTCAAGTGAAAATCTAGTCCCAAATCCTTTTCAAAATTACGTGCACCATATTTTACATTTGACTGTCGTACACACTAAAATCATATCTTTGATCTGCTCTCAGTGTGATATGTCGCTACACAAATTTAATCACATAAATTCTTTCAGCGATTAATATGCAATAGCCTTCCCATTACCAATGCACTCATCGATATAGGTCAAGATGGTTGTGTAGAAGTCCAAAATTTATTTATAAATATCAAGTGTGTGTTCAATGATCTTGTTCTTGTTTGTTGTTTCTACAAGGAGTTGTAAACTAAGAATCAACAAGAGGTTGAGGTAGTCTTTTGTAAAAATTAAGCTTGCATGTATACATATGCGCGGATCCAGATTTTTCCCCAGGGAAGTATGTTCCATCTCATCATTTTCAAAGGGTCGAAGCATGGGACTTGCATTTAGTATTTTACATGTACACCTAAAAGTGGAAAAATAAAATAGGCAGATATATTTATTTTGTATTAACCCCCCGGGATGGCTGAGTTCTGACCCCCACCACACCCCAATTGCTATTCAATTGATTGGTTGTATATTGTTTAACGTCCCTCGTGAGAAAGACGTCACCATTGCCAGTTATTTAGGCTTATGATTGTCGTTTACGGCCTTTGAACAGAGACTGATCTTTATCGTGCCACACCTGCTGTGACACAGAACCTCGGTTTTTGCGATCTCATCCAAAGGACCGCCTCAGTTATTCACCTCTTATGACAAGCAAGGGGTACTAAGGACCTATTCCTACCGGGATCCCCATGGGACACTGTGAAATTGAAAGGCGGTGGTTACATTTATCCTGATAATCTAGATATACAATCTTATAATAAATTGCTGTACACAAATCTATTCTGCACAGCATTTGCCTACACAACTATTTGTACACTCAAGCCACATGTTTGAACCTTTTAGTCGCTGGAACCGAGATCCAGTCACAAACCTAGAATTACAAATTGATCATGATAGGTTTTTTTATCAAGTTAACATTTCATAGGCATTACAGTAAGTGATATGGTTGATTTTCATAATGTGAGTACGCATCATGCTAAGATAATCCGGCCTAAACGAATAAGGGAGATGTCAACGTGATTTGCATCACCGGGTGTGTCAAAGGAGTTAAAAGTAAGCGGTTGCTATTTTAAATACGCTCTTTTTAATTAGATCCACCACTTCGTCTTTTATTTTATGATACAGTATCACATTTAAGTACATTTTTACTAATTTCCAATTCACATCGTGTTGTGTCCCATTAAAAATGGAACAAGCCACTAGCCGAATAAAACTATTTTATTACTGACTACATATCATGCAAAACCTATCGGGTTACATAACATATATCCGGAGTGATACACATCATTCCTCCCTATTAAACTTTTGTCACATGTGCATAGTGTCAAATGTTGACCAAGTATCAAATACGTTTACTGGGATAATCATTCACATGTCTTTCAACTGTCCATGTATAAAAATGAGTAGCAACCCTGTTATCTAACATTTTCAGTTTGAGAATATTATTAGGATACAATACAATACGGTAATTTGTGTAGCGCAATATACTTAAGGTCTCAGACTACCAGAAAATGGATGAAATTCTCTGTAGATAGGTCACATGAGTAAACTCAGGTGACCTATTGCAATTAACTTCTTCTTGATAACCACCAGTCCAATTCTTTTCACATTTGGTATGAAGCATCTTTGGGACAAGGGGCACATAAATTATAAATTTCAGGTCTCTTGCACCCTTGGGGGTGGGGCAAAATTGCCCAAAAGTGACCATTTTTCAAAAATCTTCTTAAACAACTGCACAATGTCTGAGAAGAAACCAAATGCATAGTGATGTAGAGCAGGAAGCCTTTACCAAAATTGTAAAATTTGGTGATCCCTGGGGGTAGGGGTTCTGACACCAAGGCGGGGCCAAATTTGGTACATAATGTCTGTTAACAATTGAACATGTTTAACTTCTTCTTTGATAACCACCAGTCCAATTCTTTTCAAATTTGGTATGAAGCATCTTTGGGACAAGGGCGGCGCAATAAATTGTAAATTTCAGGTCTTTTGCACCCCTGGGGCCTTGGGGGCGGGCAAAAACTGCCCAAAAGTGACAAATTTTCAAATATCTTCCTCTTTACAACCACACATGTCTGAGAGAAAACCAAATGTATAGTGAGGTAGAGCAGGAAGGCCTTTACCAAAATTGTAAATAAAAGACTCCGTATTGGACTTAGAAATGCAAATTGAGACTCCCTGTGTTGGCTATGATACTCAGGTGACCGTCAATGCCCGTGGGCCTCTTGTTTTAATGATCAATTCTTGTTACCATGGCAACCAATTTTCAAAATAATATTTTATTTGATTGAAAATAAGACACAACAAAGAATTTATATGTCCATGATCACATGTGCTGCTTGCCTGGTCGGGATTGCCTGAACAACTGCCATCCTGAGAGAATTTCTTCTGCAAAAAGGATTGAAAATCTACCAATTTTGACCCCCATCTCACTCCCAAAATTTTTTCCCAGTATAAAGACATTATAGCAAGTTCTTGCAAAAATCCTAACCTTTCCAATAAGGCAAATTGGTCAAGGTTCCTTGATTCTTCTCCAGATATTTTGCATTCAATATGAAACATGCTATTATTTGACTTACCGTTTAAAGTGAAAGTAGAATTACCGCCAAGAAAGTCAAGATGTCCCTCGTTTCGCATTTTGCAGTTCCGAATTCCACTAAAAGACACTTGGTCAATGCAGAAATGGCCCCCTTGATGTATTAATACTGAAATCACAAACATGAAACTATTTAAATTCTGTAATACACATTTGCATTATCCAAAATTTTAACCCTGGTAAACTTTAGCTTCGTATTGGCAATGGGAGGGGTATATTGAAACCTAAAGTAAAGTTCAAATGCGCTTGAAAGCATTGGCAATAAAGACATATGCAATATAAAACAAACATGAGGCCCACAGGCCTTAACGGTCACCTGAGTATCATATCCATACAGGAGTCAAGTTACATTTTTTAAGTATCATTGATAGGGTTGTGTTCATATGTTATCAATCTTTCAAATAATGCACATGATTCCTATTCAAATACACAAGACGATCATCATTTCAATCCCACAAAGGGTGTTGTTAACTGTTCAAAAATTCTAAAGGAATCAGATTGCTACTTTATGCCCAGTGAGCTTGATCTTTTGACCCAAAATTCAATAAAGATCATCTTCGACCCATGGGTTAGTATATATACACGTATGATTGATTGATTATTTGTTGTTTACGTCCCTCTCGAGAATTTCACTCATATGGAGACGTCACCATTTGCCGGTGAAGGGCTGCAAATTTAGGCCTGTGCTCGTCACTCAGGGCCTTTGAGCAGTGAGGGATCTTAAATCGTGCCACACGCTGCTTGTGACATGGGGCCTCGTTTTTCCGGTCTCATCCGAATGACCGCCCCATTCATGTCGCCTCTTACGAACACGCAAGGGGATGCTGGGGCGCTATTCTTACCCGGGCCCCACGAGTAATACTTTATGATATGATGACTCGATGTGGAAGTACAACGATGAAGCCCAAAAAACATAATTGCTACTTTTATGTCCAGTGCACTGGACCTTTCACCCCATATTTAAAAAAAAAACCATAAAAAACATCTTTGGTTCAAGGGTAGTCTATATGCATGATATAGTGACTATGTGAAAGGATAATGCTCTAGAACCCAGAAACCATTTGCTTACTTTGTTGTCTAGTGCGCTTGACCTTTTTGACCCCAATTTTTTAGGAACATCTTCATCCCATGGGTAGATCATATGCATGATATAGATACTCTAGGTGGAAGGCTAGCACTTTAATGCCTGGAAAACATTGTTTACAGACGGACAGACAGACATCCAGAACCCCCCACCCCCCTTCCCAAACTTGTTGCAAGGGGGGGGGGGTATAATTAATATAAAAGGCTCCATGTGTTCATTCCAAAATATTCATTTACTTTCAAATTAATATGAATAGCATTTCTGAATGTTTACATATAAACACTATGTAACCACGTTTGGCCCCATCCTGGAAGTCAGAACCCGGGGATCACCAAATTTACAATTTTGGTAGAGGCCTTCCCTGCTTCTATATCACTATGCATTTAGTTTCTCTCAGACATGTGCGGTTGTAAAGAGAAGATTTTTGAAAATTGTCACTTTTAGGCAGTTTTGACCCGACCCCCCAGGGGTGAAGAGTCCTGAAATTTACAATTTATGTGCCCCTTTGTCCCCAAAGATGCTTCATACCAAATTTGAAAAGAATTGGAAAGGTAGTGATCAAGAAGTTAAAAATGTTCATTTGTTAACACATTTCATCAAGTGACGCAATTTTGGGCCCCCACCCTAATACCAAAGCCCCTACCCCTAGGGTCATGAAATTTACAATTATAATAGAAAAATTCCCTTGCTCATTCCAAATATCATTTAGTTTTTATTTTATTATCAATAGCATTAAAGAGATGCTATTTGAAATGTTTTACACATATACCTAGTACAGTTTGGCCCGCCCTGGGGTCAAAACCCTACCCGGGGATCACCAAATTACAATTTTGGTAGAGGGTCTTCCTGCTCTGCATCATATGCATTTGGGTTTCTCTCAGACATGTGCGGTTATAAAAGAAGATTTATAAAAATTGGTCACTTTTGCGCCGTTTTAGCCCCCGCCCCCAGGGGTGCAAGAGTCCTGAAATTTAACAATTTATGTGCCCCTTGTCCAAACATGCTCCATACCAAATTTGAAAAGAATTGGACTGGTATTTATCAAGAAGAAGTCAAAAATGTTCAATTGTTAACACATTTCATCAATGACCATTTTGGCCCCACACTAATAACCAAAAGCCCTACCCCTAGAGTCACGAAATTTACAATTATATTAGAAAAC
Source organism: Ostrea lurida (assembly GCA_903981925.1). NCBI lineage: Eukaryota > Metazoa > Mollusca > Bivalvia > Ostreida > Ostreidae > Ostrea > Ostrea lurida. Next base: position 8,546 of record CAJDSM010014111.1, on the reverse strand, counting down.
CTCCCTGCTCATTCCAAAAATATCCATTTAGTTTTAATTTACTATCAATAGCATTAAAGAAGATGTTTTTCCAAATGTTTTACACATATACACTATGTACCAAGTTTGGCCCCATCCTGGGGTAAAAACCTACCCCGGGGATTAACCAAATTTTCAATTTTGGTAGAGACCTTTCTGCTCTACATCACTAGCAATTTAGTTTCTCTCTGGCATTTGCGGTTGTAAAAGAGATTTTTTGAAAATTGGTCACTTTTAGACAGTTGTTTGCCCCACCCCCAGGGGTGCAAGAGACCTGAATTTACAATTTATGTGCCCCTGCAAACGAATGGTTTAACAAATTTGAAGAGAATGGACTGGCAGTTATTCAAGAAGTTTTAAAAATGTTCAATGTTAACGAGAGCACGACGAACGCAAGAACAATTGCTAATAGGTCACCTGAGTTTACTTTGGGTTCAACTCAGGTGACCTATAAAATGCAGATTAGATAAAAGTAGAGTAAGTGTATCAATAAAAGATGTCAAAACTTTCCAGTACTAAAGTATTCATAGTTAACAGTCCAATGTTTTTGTTTGTTTTCTATCAATGAATAAGTGCGCCGCTTAAAGGAATTGCCAAGGTAGAAAATGTGGGCCTATAATGGTTCATCCGATTTGCACCTTTTCAAACATACCCAACATCAAATTACATATACTGGGATAGAAAGAAATAACATTTATGCTCTCCATTTTTTATAACATTACAAGAAACCGGTTTTCTCTGTCCGATGCTTTGTTATGTTTCTCTTTTGGTAGTAATTAACAAACAGAATCATAATGTTGGTTGAAAAAATTGTCATTTATTAAATACGATTGTAGACTTTGCAAACTTTTAAACTTGTACACCCTTAAAACTAGGGAAGATCCAGATTCACAAAAATACAACTCAGACAACCTAAACCAAGAAGAACATTGGGATGCCCTACATAAATTTATATAAACTTGGTAAATATAAACATCATAAATAGAAAAATAAGGTTGGCAGCTTACAGTTTTGCCTGCCTGTACACAAGCTGCACGAAAGAAATAGACAATATTAAAACTGTAAGTAATTAACAAGAATCGCAACACAAGCAAATTGGATGGATAAAAGAACAAATGATACATGTAGGCTAATCTAAATTCCGGTTGCAGGATTGGGGTGGTGGTGGAAATTTCTTTCAGTATCGCTTTAATCATAGTACTTCTTTCCACTTCATCAGTTTGTAAAAACGGTGTATTATACTAATTACTAATAACAAGGTCGCCGAATTTGGAGGCACATCCTATTTATTCAACGTTCACCGGACATCTATTTATTTATATCAAACCAATGTGTAGTTCTACCTGAAGTTTAAACCAAGACAAGAGATCTTCATCGTATTTGGCGTATTTTAGGAAATTGTCAAAATACGAAAACATAAATTAGAACAGCGACGGAACGGCGTATATTGATCCGAGATACGAATATAAATATAAATTCTCCAAAATAAAAAGCAACAATATAATTCAATTGTCGTTTATTTTCAAAAAAGTCTAAACTAATGATAAATTTTAGGTGCGAGCCGCTAAAATCCACCACTGCCGATCATTCAAGTAGCGACGTTTGAATGTTTCATCATATATACTGACATGACCCTTTCAAGTGAGACGTAGATAATTTTCATAGGCGTAGGTTACTGTCTTTGAAGAAGGGAGGGGAGGCAAACTTCTAAGTAATGCGACAAGCAGAATAAATCAAAAAGCTTTATGTTAGGCCTAGTACAATTCATAATGAATTATGAAACATTAATAGGAACATAATAAATATTTCTACGATGAAATATATGCCTGAAATGTTTTTTTAAAATTAGAAAATCTTGGTTAACAAAATAATTCCTCGGGTTCGGAATGACAGATTTTGCCGTTTCAACCTGACCCGTCAACGCTCGCAGTCACTGTACTGATACTCTGTAAGCTGTTACCTGTATGGTTTTACCATTAACCATTTATTTGGGTATGCTATTTACTAATGATTATGTATGTTTTATAATATTATACAAATAAAGTTTTCAAAGCGCATAATCAGTATCTAAATGTGCATATAATGACTGCAGGGTTTGAAACTAACTTACTTTCCATGAATCCTCTGTCCGTACCGGTCTGTAATCTTGTCTCTCCAAAAACCAGTGTTTTCGAAATTAACCATAGACGCGAGTCCAATGTGGCATGTCCAAATGGCACCGGTCCAATGCCAGTTGTAAAATGAGATGAAGCCATGCCACGATTCATGCCCATTTTTCGAAGTTAAAGTATTTTAAGAAAAAAGAAAGAAATGCTGAAAATTAATTTATGGTAGTGTCCTATACGAAAAATCCGAGGTTCAATTACTGTTGAACACCGTCGTGTACACTTTATTAATTAGCATACTTGATTCTGACCCTAATCTGGGTAAAACGAACTGAGCCAGGTATACCCGATCCGAGGTACTTGGAATGCAAAGTGACCTAGTGCATAAAGAATAAAATTGTTGAATTTCTACCGTAATATAACATTTGTTTGCACAGAAAAGGCTAACAATTTTAAATTATGTTTATTTCATTAGAGTACCTGAATTAAGGAAGTGATTGCGTGGTATCACGTGGTTTATTGCTTTTAGTACGGGAAAAATTATGACATGCACAATTAAAAATCAGACGTCATAATTTGGACGTTTACCCAAGTTACTTTACTATAGGAATTTAAAATGAAAGTGGCAAATTAATCCTGGCCGTTTGTTTTTAATTTGGTATATAAACAATTTCTCTCTCTCTCTCTCTCTCTTCTCCTGATCTCTCTCCTCTCTCTCTCCTCCCTCTCTCTTCTCCCTCTCGGTCCTCATCTCGTCTCTTTCATAACTTGCATGTATAGTTCATGAGATGTTAGGGTAAAATCTAAGTTTGTAAAAGAAAATCAATAGATCAAGTTTAAAAAACTGTTTTTGTACCTTAAAAAAAATAACAAATCAATTAAGAAAACAAAATTTTGTTCACATGGATGCACAAACAATATAGGGAAGCCCTTTTCGCTCACTTTCTAAGCAATGTAAATGTTCACAGAGAAACGGACAGGAACCATACATGTATGCCCTTCATATGGGGGATAAAAATATGAAATATTGTCTCCAAAGCAGTACATGTTAAATAAACATTATATAACTTGATCATATTTTCCAAGTTTACATTTGAAAATGAGAAAGAAAAAAATCATTTACCTAGAGTTGACGTCGCTGGATTTTGTATCCGGTGGGGGGGGGGGGGGGGGGGGGGGGGGGGGGGGGGGGGGGGGGGGGGGGGGGGGGGGGGGGGGGGGGGGGGGGGGGGGGGGGGGGGGGAGTAATATAAAAGTGCCCTAGCAAATTATGAAACCTGACTATCAAACCTTATAACTTTCAATCAATTAATATCGCTAGACATTAGCTACATTATAATGTAAAATAAAAGAAATTCAATGTGTCAATTAAGTTCTCCCGGGCTGAAAATTTTTTTCTTCAATTTGTCAAAAAATTGCTTTTCGAAATATCCAAACTGCTTAAAAGCAGTCCATATTATTCTTTCAATTCAAAATAAATTGAGGTTTTGATAACATTTATGCATTATCTAGACCTTTGTCTTTTAATCCTATTAAGATATGAAACTACTAGCCTTTTATTTAAATTCTAAACACGCTTATAAAATACCCATTTATTTATTCAAAAAGATGAAACGGGGGGTTTGCTATGGCATACCCGTAGCGTCACAAATGACCCTCCTGAAAAAGCATACCTCATACTTTCATAATACGTTATCAGACACTTTCAAACTAACAATATGTAAAAATAATAAAAATTCAAATGGCCATTAATTTTTTCAAATACCCACGCAATCACTTCCTTAAATACATTCTGTCTTAGAATAAGCCACTGAGTCTCTCTACTCTCTGTTCCATGGATACAATCGTGAGCCGACTAACTGCGGCTACCAAAATTTTCCGGCTCAACCGGCTCACAAGTGTCTCGCCACATTACCCGGGTGCGCTGGATTGCCGGAGTCAAGTATGCCAGGGTTCTCATTAACGCAAGAACAAATTATCTGGGACGCAACATTGTTTAAAACAGTGCGTCCGCGATTCGTCTGAGGACAGCATCCGATGTCGAGGAAATTTCGGAAATTTGATGTCGGGATCAATCTGCAAGAAACGAAAGCGAAACTAATTTTCATTACCGAGAAACTCTTGTTTATTTTTTAAGTAAGCGTGAAACGAAAGTGAAGCATGGATTTTCATTACCAAGGAACTTTTAGTACGCTTGGACATGTTTATGAGGTATTGATATAATGTTACTAGGTGGCTAGTCAAAGGCAAAATCAACATCGTGTCAAACGCAATCTAGTTCTTGTTACAATGAAATTATAGTTAGTATAACACATTCGGCAGCCATCGATCGTGGCTATGTATTTTTTTTTTAATTCATTTATTGCAATAAAAAATATGTTTGCTTCAAAAATTGTTGTTTTGATGTGAGTGTAATAAGAAATCGGGACTCGGCCTTATTGTTCTGGGACTCATCAAATTTAGCTGGGACGCAACCTTTCCAAAAATCGTGAGTCCCCGGACTCAAGTTTTAAAAATCCTTGTGAGAACCCTGTATGCTATAGATATTTCAACTGTCTATTTGCACAACCGTCATGCATGTAATATTTCAACTGTCTAGTATATATACACGACGGTCTTGTATGTAATATTTCAACCGAGTTATGTGATAGGGGATATCCGGGTAATTCCGGAAATTTCAAGATTTCTTATGAAATAGTGTCGACTACTGTCCCTTTGTCTGTGACAGATTTATAAATAAATTCGATGTTTTTATGCCCCCGTAATCTTCGAATCTTCCGCAAAAACTTTGACATTGGCCATGACTTTTGAATGGCAAGTGATGGGTCTTTCATATTATGTGTTCCTTATGACAAGCCCTTTCTACTGGTACCAACATTCTTGACCTCCTGACGTTGACCTTTAAGTTTGATCTACTTTTCAAAAACTTTAACATTGGCCATAACTTTTGATTGGTAAGTGGTACAGTAGGACTTTCATATTACACATGTGTGTGTCTTATGACAAGCCCTTTTTACTGGTACCAACATTTTTTACATCCTGACCATGACCTTGAAGTTTGACCTATTTTTCAAAAATTTAAATTGGCCATAACTTTTGTATGGTAAGTGAATGAAGTGATAGGACTTATATATTTCACATATGTGTGTTCCTTAATGACAACCCTTTCTACTGATGCCAAAATTTTTGGACCCTCCCTGACATTGAAGTTTGACCTACTTTCAAAAACTTTTAATATTGGTCATATCATTTGCTTATAAGTGGTAGGACTTCATTTTACATATGTGTGTTTTTAATGACAACCTCTTTTCTACTTGTACCAACATTTTTGACCTTCCTAAACCTTGACGCTTGAAGTTTGACCTACAATGTACTTTTTGAAACTTTTAACATTGGTCATGACTTTTGTATGGTAAGTGATATGAGTTTCATATTACACATTTGCATTTTTTTATGACAAGCTGTTTCTATTGGTAACACAATTTTGACCTTCTGTCCTTGACCTACTTTTCAAAAACTTTACCATTGGCCATAACTTTTGAATGGTAGGTGATAGGACTTTCATAATACACATGTATATTCCTTATTACAAGCCCTTTCTACTGATACCATCTTTTTTGACCTTCTGACTCTTACCTTGAAATTTGACCTGCTTTTCAAAAACTTTAAAATTGGCCATAAAATGATAAATGATAGACTTTTCAAATTTCACATGCATTATCCTTTTGGCAAGTCCCTTCCACTGGCATGTGGAATCCGGGGTCATAAGTGTTTCACAAACACATCTTGTTTTTCAATATGACATATTCAATATTTCTTGAACTATTCAAGATAGAGTTTTCATTATTTGTATATAGATTTCTTATGGCAAGATCTTTCATTTCATACCATGATGTATGATCTTTGGCTTTACCAGAGCAACAAGGTGGTGTTGGTCATACTGGTGTTGAAGCATACCTGTGTTATGTGAAATCGTTTTCAGTCATGTTGTGATCCTTTTGGCAAAAATGTGGGGTGAAAATTTTCATAGGAATAAAGATTGATGAAAAATCTTTTCAAAATGACCAATGCTGAATGACAGCAGGCCCAAGGTCACTCAGGTGAGCGATGTGGCTCATGGGCCTCTTGTTTCAAGGATAAGGTATTGTCTGGAGAACAATTGTTGATAGTTATATACATGTACGTATCAAAACAAATAATAATGCCTTGATATTTTTGTACACAAATCATGCCTGTCTCTAGTGTTTAGGAAATCCCTCTGTATTAAATGCTATAATTCAGTGTCATTCTCACTGTACATCCTGGTACAGATTTTGACAAACTTTAAGGGGGATCTCTACATAGTCATGGCTGACTTCCTTTCGAAATATGGATGAAAATATCACTATCAGGGTTATATATCAATTCATTTCCAAATTAAATGCCTAGCCGACTAGCTCGGTAAGTTAGCACGCTGTCTTCTGAACTGCAGATTGCGGGTTCGACTCCAGCAGGGGTTTTAATTTTTTTTCAAATTGCTTTCAGTATTCTACTGAAACTGCATTTTTTGACGAAATTGAGTGATTTTGAAACTTTTTCTTTTCAAAAACTGCTTAACATATCCTCTATATTTCATCCACGTCAAATTTCCCTGGTGTAGCATTCCACCTTAATGAGCTTTAGAACAATACAAGTCATTCAAAACAAGGTTATTCTAAGATTTGTTTTAGATTTCTCTCCCAGAGTAGACACTAAAGAATTTGAAGAAAAAAACAACAAACCTGTAAAAAGAAAAATTTTTCAACGCAAAATGACAGACAAGGGATGCAACTTATGATGAAGTACGCCTATAACAGTATATCATGCTTATAACATACTTACATAGTGCAGGGGACCAACCATTTTGATTCATTGTGAATGTAATTTGCGGTCCAAACAAGTTCTAGACTATAGGGAATGAATTTATTACAGTAACTGCTTTAAGCATGAACTCATTATGAATTAATGTGTTTGCTGTAACTGTGTTTACTCAAATACTGTAATAACAGTATGTAATTTTCTTGGGTCCAATGTTTATAGTTTGTGTACATTATGTATATGTTTGTAGGGGTCTTGATTTCATGGATATGGACTAGTCTTATTTACTGAGTAGTTTGTTTTAGTTTTTGTTGGATTTACATTTAGGATATGTCTATATTATAAAAGAATGAATCTACAATCCCATATAAATGGATATAATTTTTATGCCCCCGGAATCTTCAATTTGGGAGCATATAGTGTTTGGCCTGTCTGTTTGTCCGCAGGAAAACACTTTAACATTGACCATAATTTTTGATTGGTAAGTGATAGGACTTTCATATTTCACATGTGTGACAAGCCCTTTCAACTGGTACCAAACATTTTGACCTCCTGACCTTGAACTTGAAGTTTGACCTACTTTTCAAAGACTTTGAAATTTGCCATGGTTTTTGAATGGTAAATGGTAGGACTTTCATATTTCACATGTGTATTCCTTATGACAATCCCTTTCTACTGGGTGTGGTGGCCAGTTTGCAGAGCCGTCTCACCTCATGATCGGGAGGTCATGCATTTGAGCCCCATGCTCGGCACCTGACCGCATCTCAAGAAGTTAAAATAGGTAGTGATTGCTCCTTCGCCAAGAGCTCGGCATTTAGAAGTGAGAATCACGGGTCTTTCGGATATGAACTGAAAAATGGAGGTCCCGTGTTACAGCAGGTGTGACATGTAAAAGAACCCTCACTGTTAAAAGCCAAGAGTGCTAAGCATAGGTCTAAATTTGCAGCCTATCACCAGCAATGGTGACGTCTCAATATGAGTGAAATACTCTCTACGGGATAATAAACAAACAAATAATCAATCAACCTTTCTACTGGTACCCAAACTTTTGACCCCGTCCCCTGGCATTGACCTACTTTTCAAAAACTTTAACATTGGCCTTAACTTTTGACTTTTCAAATTTCACATGCATAATCCTTTTGGCAAACCAGCTTCCACTGGCATGTGGAATCCAAGGGCATCAGTGTTTCACAAAGACATCTTGTTTATACGTTAATATTGAAAGATATACAGCTTGAATTTGTAGCACAGAATTGGAAGGCTAGTTTTGTGATTATAAGAGATGGATGTTCTATATATACGAATAAGAGATGAATGTTCTATTACTTATGAGAGACAGGGTGGTGTATCCATCATTCATAGTTTAATATATACATGTACTATAACGAGTACGTACTAGTAGAATATAGAGGTACTTGAGGCATTAACTAGATAGCTAGGTGACCTGATGTTACGCTACAGGTGCCTGTTACTTAACCAAGGTATATTTCTGTGATGGTCAGTGACTGAACCCACATACTTATGGAAATCACTGAAATACTTTCTGGTCAGTATAGAGTAGTTTTCTTTATTTTGATTTAGAATACT
>CAJDSM010014106.1:1925-18658 GCA_903981925.1 Ostrea lurida | reverse complement strand
GAGGTTAGTCTGGTTCCCGCCAGTGATCAAAAGAGTGGCGGGGCGGGAATCAGACTAAGCATGAGGTACGAATGCTAGCGGTTATACTTACTAGGCAAACCGTAATGTTTATTTGGCGTGCGTGGGAGAAACAGCAAGTCAATTTCTAATCAAAGTTAGCGCAAATTATCCTTGAGGTATGGAAATTCAAGTAAACTGTGCCCATGTTCATTTATAGGAGCGGAGGGTGTATTAGTGGCGGATCTAGGATTTGTCGAAAAGGGAAGGGGGTTCGTTGAAAGAGGAGCCAATAAGGCCAAAAAAAAAAATCTTTAGTTTCTCAGGCACCGCCACATCTGTTCAAAAGGTACCGCATCTAATTTTTTTTTCAATATTTATTTATTGATTTATGTAAGAAAGGTAACTCTTATGTTATAGACTTTGTTAGTAAAACTTTCGGAAGGTTTTAATAAAATTTTAAGTATATTTCTATCAAATAATAGTTTGATGCATACTCAAATGTTTAAGAATAATAGTATTCACTTTATAGTAAGTAACTGAAGCTATTTTTGTGAAAATAAAAATAATTATGAATTTATCCCATTGCTTACTCCATATAACTCCTGTGCGTTGAAAAGGGAAAGATAACTTATCAGAAAGGAAAGATAACTCGTATTACAGCCAATTTAAAAAAAAATAACCTGCCTGCCTCATCTCTTTTTAAAAAAAAAAGTGCCTGAGAAACTAAACATTAATTTTTTTAGCCTAAGCTATCTAGAGGTCTGGGTTGAAGGCAAAGTGGGGCCTCAGAAGCTGTCGGGTTTTAGACCTCTTTTTTAAAAAAAAACTTTCATCTAGATATATAATAATTAAGTTTGTTTATCAATGGGGAGGAGGGATCCCTCTAAGTCTAGCTGTGTGTATTTTAAAATGTAAGACTCCAAAGTGCGATGATCGCCTCAATGCGCGATGGTCACGCTAAAGTGGAGTCCCACCGTACTTTAGAGTCCTATATTTGACACTTTCACTTGATGCTTTCAAAGATTCTATTATTACCAAGCACGGAAGTTCAAATATTATATAAAACAAAAATCTGATTCATTAAAGTATTTACTATGCTTCTTCAACTTCTTATTAATTAGCAGATATGGCGCTAGCATTCTAATTTTTTTTTAAAAAGATAAGCTTGTATCATATAGACTGTCATTTTCGTACTAGATTTGACGGGTAATCCCGTTTACTTTATTTCGATTACGGGCTCACGGCGGGTGTGACCGGTCAGCAGAGGATGCTTACTCCTCCATGGCACCTGATCCTGCTTTTGTTGGAGGTCCGTGTTGCCCTACATTTGACTTTGTATTTATGTTTTTATGGGGATAATGTTTACGTTTAACTCGATGTTAACTTCGCCAATTTATATACAGCTAAATGCTATTTATTTGTTAAAGAATATCCCCATTCACTCAAAATACTCCAAAATAAAGTGGAATATCAGCATACCTTTTTAAATTGTTCAATATTAAACCCGTCATTGATGCATGACATACACTGATTTTGAGAATGGAGACATCATGTAATCTATGTATAGTAAAACATTTTATTTAAGTAAATAAATAGAGGACATTAAATGTTTTGTTGTTGGATAGAGGATTTTCTTTCGAGTGAGACAGTATTTTTTGAAGTATTTTCAACGTAGTGCGAAGCACGAGTGAACAATATGAAAAATGCATGTTCTCTGAGTGAAAGTAAAATTCTCTATCTTAAAAAAACATTGAATTTTCATTTATTACTATTTCTTCTTTTTAGCTGTCCCATCCTTCAGCCTTGTTCATACTCATCAAAGGTCTGATATGCCTAATGCTACGCAGCGTGTCGCTATAGAAACACATAACGACAAAGCGAGAAAACGAACCATCTCGTTATTATATGTAATTTATAGATAGTACTTGAAAACAAATCCGATACTGAATACATGTTGACTTTTGTCGTAGTTTTGAATCGTTGTGAATCTAGTCCCGACATCATATTTATAAAAGATGGAGAAAACCTAAATAACTACGATAACATGCAACATTGTCGCTAATTCGGGTAAACCCAACAATTTGTAGATCTATGTAAACAAATCACAAAATGTCGATCGATATGACGTGACGTCATTGATTACTAGACGTGACGTACTAAAAATGTATCGATAGGTGGATCCAACAATCCTCTAAAGTGAAAATTAAATTATTTTGGGATATTCAAATAAGAAAATCCATGAACATTTATTAAATATAACGAAAATTAAGGTTGCGGATAGATATTGCGGCAAGTAAACCGGAAATTGTTATTTTCTCACTATGAAAATAACACTTTTATTATTTTTCACAATGTGAAAAATAAATTCTATTCAACGGATAAAATTCAATATTTCACTGCTGAAAATGTAATAAAATGAACATTTGTGTTCAGTGTAATAATTACCCAAATACCGACTCTGTCAGATTCAGAGGACCTTCGTCCGCCATTTCGGCTTGCTTACGTCGTTACGATAAGGTCAATATTGAACGCTCATACTCGGAATATTTCGGGCGCACACAATTTAGTAATTTACGCACGTTCAATAAATAAATGAACGCTAACATTCTCTATAGATTTTACGCAGATTGCATAACAGACTATTTGTTAGGTACTGTAGAAGCAGAAATATTCGTCATGGATTAAATTTTGTTGGCGGCAAAAATGAATGAAATCTTAACCCAACGAATATTTGTGCTTCTACAGTATACAGTGTATAATAAGAATATTTCATCACATACTTGAAGTATGTAGAACAGTGATCACTGCTATAGTTCTATTTTTGTTCATACAATGTACAAGTTTGTAAATACACGATGATGTAGATTACATTGCCTTCTCTTTCTACCACACTATCGAAAACATTTAATCAAACACCCTTCTTTCTTCGTTATTTCAATATTGTATAAAGTTTGAATAAATTATACAGGGACGTACCCAGGAATTTTTGAAGGGGGGGGGGTCACCCTCAAAACGCATTTTTAAACCCCTAACCCCCTTTTAACACAATTTTCTGACGAAAGGGGGTGAACCCCCCTCTGTATCCACCTCTGCTATTATGGAAAATTCCCCAAAAGCATTGCGCTAACCGTTCTTACGTATACCTTTATAATAAACACGATTTCGTCATGACAATTTGTGTTGATTGAATGATGCTGATATTTCCACTGTATTCTTTTTCTTTCTTTCAGAATATACATTGCCGTTTTCTAAGAGAACCTCATATACCATCTCATAAATCTCGTAATAGAATCTCAGCAGGTACATGTACGAGTTGATTTTCGCCCTGATTATTAGTTAACTCGTTCCACCTGAGATGAACTTCGCGCATTTTAAGACCAGCCCTTTGGATTGATTGATTATTTGTTGTTTTACGTCTCACCGAGAATATGTCACTCATATGGAGACGTCACCAATGCGGGCACCAATGCCGGTGAAGGGCTGCAAAATTTAGACCTATGCTCGGCACTCAGGGCCTTTGAACAGGGAGGGATCTTTATCGTGCCACACCTGCTGTGACACGGGGCCTCGGTTTTTCCGGTCTCATCCGAATGATCGCCCAAATTCATTTAGTTGCCTCTTACGACACGCAAGCATTCTAACCCGGAATCCCCATGGGTCGACCAACCCTTTGGAAGAATAGCCAGTCCTTTGGAAGAATAGGACGTGTCCAAATGAACTCCCATGAAAAAGAATTGATTAAGAAGCCAAAACAATAAACATGTGATTTACAGTGTAAATTAATACGTTTGTAGATTTAGTTTTAGTTTCGTTATAGGCCTAGTGCTAGTTTTGTTTATTCGGTGTATATCTCAGTGTAAACCTTTTCGTTTATCTTGAAGAAGAAAAAGAAGAAAAAGAAGAAAGACGAAGAAGAAGAAGGAGAGAGAGAGAGAGAGAGAGAGAGAGAGAGAGAGAGAGAGAGAACGAACACATAGACGGGCAATTAATTTTTCGTATTATATCCTATCACAGGAGCAATCACAGATTGTATATCTTCGCCAAGGTTACATTAAAGTCTTTTGGATCCAGAATCCGGATTTGGATCGCCACCAAATTTTAATGGGGACTTCCTTAGACCAATATACATCTGTGTTCCGATTTTCAAAGCGATCTGACCATTACCATTTGCCTGAAGTTACATTAAAGTCTTCTCTGGATTCAGGATCTGGATTGACAACCAAATCCTTAGATACATCTGTGTACCAATTTTCAAAGCGATCTTTCTAGTGTCAAAAATTATTACTGATACTCTGGCAAGGTATTCAAATCAGAGACTTCGGGAAAAAAAGAATAAAAAGCAAATAATTAGCATTGAAAGCAACAAGCGTTCCTATCCTAATATTTGGCATTCAAAAGTCACTTTTATTAGAAGACACGAAGGCATAAACATGATGCAGCAGTTCAACCCCTTCTGTGTTGATAAGACGTCTCAAAGAGTATTTTGCAATAATTTTCAAAATGTTTTTAATTCGGAATATGAAATTATTAAATCAAGACCCGTGGGGGTCCGGGTTAGAATAGGTCCCCAGGATCCCCTTGCGTGTCGTAAGAGGCGACTGAATGGGGCGGTCATTCGGATGAGACCGGAAAAATCGAGGCCCCGTGTCACAGCAGGGGTGGCACGAAAAAGATCCCTCCCTGCTCAAAGGCCCCGAGTGTCGAGCATAGGCCTAAATTTTGCAGCCCTTCACCGGCAAAGGGGGGCGCCCCCATATGAGTGAAATATTCTCGAGTGGGACGTAAAACAATATATAATCAATATTAAATCAAAATATCTTAATAAGAGAATGAGAACTAGTAAATTATGTTTGCTCCACGTCTTCTGTTAGAATAGGCCTCCAGCATCCCCTTGCGTGTCGTAAGAGGCGACTGAATGGGGCGGTCATTCGGATGAGACCGGGAAAACCGAGGCCCCGTGTCACAGCAGGTGTGGCACGAAAAAGATCCCTCCCTGTTCAAAGGCCCTGAGTGTCGAGCATAGGCCTAAATTTTGCAGCCCTTCACCGGCAAATGGTGGCGTCTTCATATGAGTGAAATATTCTCGAGTGGGACGTAAAACAGTAAATAATCAATCAATCAATCTGCTGGTGTTGCCGTCCATAGAAATGTTTTAGGTCCCTTTGAAAAAATCACTTGGACGTTACCAGCTGTAGGCAAAGCGTTAAACATTTAGACCTTTGCATGGCGCACAGGGCCGTATCATCGTCCATACGCCTGCCGTGACTCGGGTGTTTAACGTCTCACCCGAAAGACCCGCGACTCTCAATTGCTTCTATTTATTTCTACGTCGTTAATGGTCAAACTCACCACCTCCTGGTCACTGAATGGACGCTCTAAAATAAATATTGAGCGACTACGAACAAACGCTTCGGAATTAAACCCCGCGTGTCCATAAATTCACTGAAGCAGGGAGGGACGGAGGCAAACTAATAGCTCTTACCTAATAATGTAGGTAAATAGCACTATACATTGCATGTTGATGAGTAGGGCCCCTAATAATGTAATGCTCTTTGTATTTTCACTTTTGTGACAAAGCTATGAATATTTTTACCGTTGATTTCACGCCATTTCAAGTGATATGACGTCACAGCGGTATTTTATTACAATCGGCAATACGCCGACTTCATCTATACTACGTGCCACCCATGGGGTTCCGATTGATTTTATTATCAAATTTACCTAAGACGTTTGTTTGCAAAATGAAATATAAACATAATTGTAATCGTTGCATGTATTAGGACAGAGATTCACTGAACTGAAAGAAATCGTATTCCTTTGATAGATTTTAAGATACAATTAAATATATTTTTTGGGGGGGGGGATTTTTTATAACCCCCCCCCCCAAAAAAAAAAACAAACCAACAACACAACAACAAACTAACAAAAAACAACACCACCAAAACTCTCCAAAAACAACATAAATCAATTCCATGAACTACTATAAAACTTTCTATCAATGACGCAATGACGGAATTTCTATCAATGACGCAATGACGGAATTAAAGGATATATTACAATACATGTATAATAATATTATGAATCTTGTTAACGAAGTCGATCTGTATTTGTGGAAAGAAATTTGAATCGAAAATGATAATTTTTCATCAAAATTAAAATCTGGACAGCATCAATAAATCTTTGAAAATAACATATTAAAGAAAGTTGTATACACACCCATCATCAAATTAAAGGGATAGTGTCACTCATTTTGTCAAAAAAAATTAAATGAATCAAGATGATCCCTAATGACTCTACAAGTGATTTTCTGTTAAAAATAATAATGTTATGCATCTATCCGTATTTATTTCAAATTAAAGCGTTTATGATACTTAAATATGTCCCTATTATTTTGGCTTCCTGGACAAAATTCCAATTTACTATATATAAGGTCGTACCTAATGTAAGTTTGGGGAACATGCAGTCATTTCTAAGTTGCAAAATGGCAATTCAATATCTTTTTTTTATATTCGAAAGGAATAAGATTATTTGGGTGAAAAAAAAAATCACCAAAATGAGCGATACTATCTCTTTAAGCACATATTGTTTTTTTTTTTAAATCAAAGTCAGATTAAATCAGGTTTTGACCAAACTACATGTAATATTAACCGAAATTAAAATCTGTATTTCCTAGGTTGGAAACTCTGATACTTTTTTGAAAAATAAAAAATGTGTGGCCTTCGTAATTTCCACAAATGTACAAGAGACAATAACCTTGCGTATAGCTATTTATTTATCACTTGTTACAAGTAGAGAGTTTTAATGTCAAGAATGTTAAAATCACACGTTACGACATACACATATTTACTGTACGGTGCTTGTAAAGTGCAACATGATAGATAAGTAACCTTTATTCCGTTTTTAAAGTTCCGTTATAGCATTATATACCGTTGGAGTTTTGTGTAATATAGACGGATATTTAAATAAGAGAGTATCAGTAAAATACGCTTTTTGCAATAAAAACCATTTATCATCAATCAAGCCCTTAAATGAGATAAAACGCGGTTTAAATGGATGGAATGAAAAGATTTCTACATTAAGTGTGAGAAAATAAAAGGAAAACTTCATTTTGTTTCGGAAATTCAATACGTAATTGAGTACAGTGGGTATCGTCTCATTGTGCGATATTTGTGTAATTAAGAAAGTATACACGGCCAAGTAGAGAAATTTTGCACTCCGATGTTTACTTTTCTCTCCTGCTAGAGCCGACCGACAATAGAATCTTAGAAATGAATTCAATTTCTGCAGAGGACAATCTGCGCTCAGATTGAGCGCTTGCATGATGAACAAACATACCGCACACCCCACGTGATCCGGGCACTGACATCAAATCGATGCCCCGTTACTAACCGTTATTGACGGGGCGGGCTACAGAAAGAAGTCGAGGGGTGCAGCACACACATTATAAGATATCTATTCAACAGATATAGGAAACGTGCAGAAAAGTAACAAGCCAGTCCACAATTCAACTGAAAAAGATGTAAGAAGCTTACACAGAAAAAAAATCATAATTGCTGTTTAATTGTAATTGAAACACAGAAGGGCTAAAAGGGATTGTTTAGATAGGGATTTTGCTCTTTCAAATGTTTGATATTTACGCTGAATCTAAATTTTATCATTACAATCAAACTAAATGTAAGTCTTTGACTTATTTCGAGTATCTAGAATGTGGTAGGGAGGGGGAAAAGAATGACATGACTGCGGGGTATTAAACAATGGATACATTTTAATTGGTATAATCGATGAAATTAGGTGAAGATCAGTGTTTTTATCGGAGAAATGGAATAGTTAGGCCTTTCTTATACACCGATTTTGACTACGGATTACACCGTTTACCTGATCAAGACAATGGGCTCACGGTGGGTATGACCGGTCGACAGGGGATGCTTACTCTACCTAGACACTTGATCCCACCTCTGGTTTATCCAGGGGTCCGTGTTTGACAAATTCTTACTTTGTATTCTGTTTGGGGATTGATTGTTATTTGTTATCTTCGCCGTTTCATACTTTTTATAATTGACCAAACATTGGCATGTAAAATATAAAAAAAAGCTCTATTTGTTTTGATGGTTCATGTTCATACGTTGGATGTGATTTTCAATTACCTTAATTAAATGATTATGGAAACGTTTGGTTATAATGAACATAATATATTGTTTATTTGCGCTAAACTAAATTTGATGTATATCGTTTTTCCTTTATCATCTAATTTCTTCTACCTAAATATGATAATATATTATGCATGCATAAAAGCTTAAAATCCAATTGATGATGTTATCAGCGTTTCATCCAAAAAGTAAATACTTATAATATGTCAACAATGCATACACAATATACATGTACTTAAAAACCTCAATATCTAGAATATCATACATGCATTTCAAACATACAATGTAATTCAAAGAAATTATCTTATAATATTCAGCATATTCTGTTTATCAATTCCTTTAATGCAAACATACGGGTTCTGATATTACATGTGAATCCTAGACGGCATCGGAGTAAATATCTTTATGGGTTTGATTTACGTCGTGCTACTTTCGAGTTGATTTACGACACTTTATCATAAATTACACAGCTATATGGCAAAATTCATAGTAGGACTTGTCAGTTATGAAAATCCTTAGCGCTTTTGAATATTTGTTTCAAATTGTAAAAGGGTACTTTCAATGTATCCTTATCATTTATTACGATTAAGCCCTTTTCTCTACTGCCACAAACGCGCATTTTCACATATGTTTGGATAAAACTATCTCTGTCAGCAATGGAATTTCATTCTCTTGAAGAATGAAGTACAGTATATAAGAAATATTTCTATATAATTTATGCTTATCAGTTCATTATCCCTCTTTTTGTACCCAAGAATAACTCAAAGAATTTTTTCCTTGCCGAGAAATGGGTAACTTTCGATGTTGGAGACGGTAACCCCCCCCCCCCCCCCCAAAAAAAACCCCCAATAAATCAAAAAGAAAAAAAAATGTTGTACAGAACTAAAGTGAGGGCGATTTAGAAAGGTGATCCATGGTACTCTTACCATCGGATGTCTTCCTTCTGTCACAAAATTCCAAATATTAGTATGTAAGTCAGAATAGAAACTTACGAGCATCAATGAAAGAGTATGCTATAAAAATGATCTCTCCTTTAAAAAAATGACACATGCCTCTAGTGCAAACGCCCGGGGGGTCTCAACCTATACTTTTGGGTAAGACGTCCGCTGAGATTTTCAAACCACCCCATAATATATTCATTATTTTTGAAACACATACCCATTCATATATTTCCGTTGAAAATTCTGACCTAATCATATATATGTGCCTGTTCATGTATAGTTCCGCCCACATGCAAGTAAGTGCATACTGTAATTATACCCGGGTTGTAGTTATATTTCGGGGAAAATGTCATAATATTTCATGATTACAAATCTTATAAGAGGTTGAATTCCAGCGAATATAATTTACCATCCATTGATGTAAACTTGGCAAATTAAATTGTCTACCCATTGATATACAAGATTGATGAAAATTGCACCCCATTGATATATTTGACTTGTCAAAAGAGCGACCCATACCAGCGGCACGTCTGTGTATACCAATGTATAGGAAGACCCCCCCCCCCCCCGGGTGCAAAGCATAAAAGTGCAGTCTACACAGGGGGTCCAGGTCATGGAAAATATCTTTTTTAAGAATGGCGTGAAAAAGTGAAGTAAATAGGCAAAGATAACGAACCGTGATTAATCTTGTAAGTCATGAACAGAACACAAAACAAGACTTGGGCAAACACCTGGATACACTAGAGGTAGAATCAGGTGCCTAGGAGGAGTAGTAAGCATCCCCTGTCGACTGTTCCTTGACACCTATTGAGGAGGTCAAAGATCAAGGTTACTAGTTTAAACATAGAAAGATAGGATGATTTCTCAAATTTTTGATACGCTTAGCACTAAAATTTCCATTGAAGGGCCAGTATTGCATTTGAATGATCCTGCTGTTGTGAGATAAATGGACAAAATCACCAATATATAATATCTTCCCGAATGAGGATTATCTTGCAAAAATTTCAGATATCTTCCCGAATGAGGATTATCTTGCACAAATTTCGGATATCTTCCCGAATGAGGATTATCTGGTACTGATGCAGATGCGGCAAAGCTATATGGAACATTTAGTCTTACAGAAAAGGAAATATCACTTCACAGTCTGCCTTCTTTAGTAAGGAAAGGCAACGTCCCCATGTCTACAATATCCTAGTATTTAAAACAATTAGTTCGAAATATGTCCGTGAGAAAACCATTCAAGCTATGTTTTACATTTATATGATAAAACACTTCGTATGATAGCTCCTTATCATTCAAACGCATCAAAAGACCGCAAGTGACAGTCTGAAACACGACAGAGGTCAGAAGACTCTGCAAAGTTATTGTGGAACAATGGCAGAGTCATTCGGTAGCGATGAGAGTAAAGGTACAGCGATTCATCGAAAACCGCGATTCTGTCACCCAAATCAATTCTACATTCACAACTGAGCAAATTATAAAAGACTAAAATGTGTACAAGTTATCTATTCACTTCCTTCAACTTTTCAACGGCGCCTCTGATTGGCAAGAAAACGTCAAATCAACACTCACAGGGCACTAAAACAAACAAGATAGAGAAGTTTGATGATAATCTAGTGCTAAAAGTCTTCCTAAACAACTTGAATGGGAGTATTTTAGTTTTGGGTAGGTAGAAAAGATTTGTTAAAAAGCGGATTTTCTTTTGATTATTCCCAATGATTTGCTGCAATTTTGTAATGAGTGTCTTTAAGTGGTTAAACAACTTCTTCGAGTCATGATATGGTTATGAGAATTGTATTTAATTTAATTATTTTCTGATACTAGTATCATGCATATAATTCTAGAATTGTAACTTGCTTGAATAGTTAAAGAAACTTTATATTAATTCAATCTAGATAATCTAGGATATTTTAAGCTCGTTCTTTTATTTTAAATTTCATACTACCTGTAGATTAAAATAAATGTTGGATAACTAAGTTACTAAGTTACTATCGTTTGTCTAAATTAAACTACGACCCAAACGTGTGTATTTTGATTCATGATACGGACCGATTCAACTGACGGAAGAGAGACAACTCATTTGATAATCTACATAGAGGCTTTGCTAGCTACTTCCAAGCTGTTACTCTCTGATAAAACTTCTACACCAGAAAAAGACTAAAATTTGTTGTAGTACAGTAATACTAGGCATTCCAAGGGAAGATGAAATGATCAATTTCATAATGTTGCTTGTCAATAGATACACAATTTTGTATTATTCCAGATGAAAAATCGAAAACTTGCTATCCAGAATGTAGTAATTTGAAGGAAAAATGTACAAAACAAAGACGAAACTGATGTATACAAAGGCAGACGGCTAAACTGGAAATGTTTGTTTGTATCAATCTATCAATAATTTGTTACCATTTGTGCATATATGTTTGTCTATGATAGAAATGAAAAAAAATGTTCTCGTAGATCTTTTATTTCCAAGAATATTTTATTGTTCAATGGGGCGAAATTAACATAAATAAATCCCAAACTGAAGTCGCATCGCCATCAAAAAAGGTTTAAAATATTCTGTTAAAAGGTCGATGAATCGATAAAAATAATACACAAGATAAGTTTGATGCAAAGCATCAAATCGGCCGCTAAAATTTTAAATCCAAAGAAACATACAGAAACGACCAACATGTTCAAGACATGTTCCGATAGTTTCTCCACGCCTTCTACGTTGATATCCTAAATCCTCCCATGCTTCAAGCAAATTGTGGAGGTTTCTAACAAGTTTAAAGCACCGTCATGATCATATTGCATGCAAACATAATTATTTGATGTCAAAAAAGTGCAAAATTCAAACATGGCATCCAAATACAAATATGAAGACAACTCCGGATTCTGTCAATATGGATGATGGCGATACCATTTCCTGGAATTGGCAATATTTGAATGCAAATCAGATTTGCAGGTTGAGAATTTACATAAGGGCATACAGCAATGTACATTTCACAAATTTTTTCTTATCTCCAAAATTGAAGAACTTCCAGATGATGATAATAAGAGTTACAGACACAGCGCAAACATCATCAATCCCTTCCAAGGAAAAAAAATTATTTGATTATGATGAAAATATAATTAACACAAACTGACAGTGTTTTTGGTAGTATGCCATACGTAACAGGTGCATCGCATTGCATCTCCAAAGAGAGGTAAACTCAGAATTCAAGATGAAATAATTGTGAAATTCATTCTCTCAACTGTTATCCTTTTCCAAACACAGGAAATATGGTCTGAATTTTATCTCAAGAATATCAAAGGGTATTATGATTTACAGTAAGAATAGTTCTATAAAAATATATACATATAACGAACGTTGCGTATGACCTTAAACATAAGTTCAAATATATCTAAATCAAATTATCTTGAAGCTGCAGCATATTCAAACCAAAATAACTTGTTTCAATCTATTCATTTTATCTAATCATTATCTGAAAAAACGCTCATAATCGCAATTGCCTCTACTTTTTACAGCAACTGCATTTCGGGGAGTATTTGTTGTAAACTTCGTTATAGAAATCGTAAACTTCAATAATACTCGTTGAATATGGATAAAATGAAAGCTCGATTAAGATTATTATATTATAAGGATTAAACATGGTCTTTTTGAAGAATTTATCATGTATTGTAAACTCGGAATATTTCTCCCAAACTGAATAAAAGTGCGAAGCACTTTTATGGTTAGTTGTGATATAAATGTGTCCAGATTTACACATCGATAAATTCTTCAAAAAGGAATTGTATTATTCTTAATACTTCATATGTGTTCACTGTATGAACAATTTTAAAATTTGAATAGCTTCGTGAGTTGAGATTGTTTTGGTTTTTCATGCGCGTATTGTGACAGTCACGATTTTCGGATTTATTGATTGTGTAAATTCTCGTTTCGGATTTAATTTTATCACAATCAAAACCATCGTAATAAAGGACATTGGAATTATTTTTATTTATACATATTTCTAAAGTCTTTTATTCAGAACTTTTACACATATTATTATATCAATTTTTTGAAACACTAAAACAAAGACTCCCGCTCTCCCCATGTGCAGATCCAAACACAATCACAAATAGATCGGCCGCTCCTGCGGCCGATAATAAGTTTTTCTATAATAAGGATCTCCCGCTCTCGGACTAAGATGGGAAAAGCAATAATTTATTCGTATCACTTTAATTTTCATTGGAGGTTTAAGTGGATGAATGATAAAATCTTTATTTATGTCTGGTTAATGTATCCGAACATGAATAGTCCCGTGGGCCCCGTTGTGATAGTTCTTGATGTGATTCAGTCCCTTCAGCATGTTGTTTATGTTCCCGTCTGTTTCTGACCAGCCCCAACCTCCAGCAAAGCCGCCATTGTACGCGTGGTCATACAGTTGGTTAATGGTCATACCACCGCCATTCTTCTCGCGAAATTCCCCGATAACCAAAGGTTTGTGAAGACCAAAGGCTCCAAACTTGTGCTGCAATTACAAGGTTTACATTCCTAAGTAAATAGCATGAAACTGCATGAAGATGGAGCACGAAGTTCGGAGCGTTTTAAATACGATCCAAGAAACTGAAAATAAATATCTCCCCCGAAAACGATATAATGTAGACATTTTGTATAATGTAGATATTTCAATTTTAGAAAAGAAAGTACCTATTAATCCATATCAAAGTACTAATAAAGAACATAACTGTCGTTATTTTCAAGAATCTCTTCAAACATTATGAGCTTCAGCTCCACCTTTTATCTAGGCCAGCTTTTTTCCAAGATTGATTAATTATTTCTTGTTTTACGTCAATATTTCACTCATATGGAGACGCTTTCCCCAAGAAATTCATATACCAGAATACCTTACCATAAAAGGAGACTCTGTTCCAAAATGGCCTTGCCAGTCGTAGGAGTGGATTTGATAGAAGGATAAAGTGCCCTTCAAAATAGAAAACCAAAATCAAGTCAAAAGAATATTTTAGTTAAAAAATGTATGAATATAGGAAGTGAGCTAAGACTTTTCACGTACTTGTGCTTTTCCCCCTGCTTTTATAAGACAGCTATCTTTGTACATGTTGTGGAAACCGAAGTTATCAGTGTTCACTTTTCCATTCCAGGCCCCAACTGTAACCAAGGCATGGGGGTCGACCTCCTTTATTGCAGCAGCCTGCCAATTGAAAAACCTTCAAAAGAAATATTTAGATTGTTACTAATTACTTATTGTGTACGTAAGAAATATAGTTTTATGCATGTTACATTATTTACCCCCTCCCCCGAAAACAATACCAAATTTTCTTAACTTTATCCAATCTTGCGCACCAAGTATTCAGTGAATTTGGATGAAAAGGTGGATATAACAAACCGTGATCAATCTAATAAATCTTGTACGGAATACAAATCCAAACGGTTGGGCAAACACGGACCCCCGGATATATCAGGGGTGGGATCAGATGCCTTGGATCAAATGTTAAAACTTTAAAAAAACCGATGTATTTTCATTTCTAAAATCCAAGAGTAAGTCTGCTATACCCATTAATATTTACATGTATTTGAACATGTATATGTATGTAATATTAATATACTTGTACCCTTTGAAATGTTGTTTATAAAATTATATTTATAAATGTACCTCATGTACCATTGATAATGGTTTGAGTGAATGAAATAAATGAAATTGGAGGAATCGACCGGTGACACCCGCCGTGAACCTATTTATCTTGATCAGGAAAATGTAATCCGTAGTCAAAATCAGTATATAAAGAACGGCATATAGTGCTATTAACAACTGGTATGAAACGCATCAGACGGCGTTTTGACCCAAAAACAGGTTGTACTGGCAAACTAGATCGTTAGAACAACAATAGAATTTGCCAATCGTGAAACACCATATCGTATGTGCTAATCGTGAAACACCACATGCAGGTGATAATGAAATGTTGCCATATATACATTTTCGGGTTCACTGGGATATATCGAATCGACATACGAATGAAAATGATTATCATTAATAGATAAAACGTCGTCCATTAATCTAAATCGAGTTGGACGCAACAGCAAGATATTTATTCTTCTTCGCCTGTATAAGCTTTTGAATAAATTCTACCTCGTAACAATACAAAGACAGATAGCACAATTCGTGCCCATAAGAATTCCAACAGACTATTGGAAGACCTGATCACCAAAAGTTACGACGACTGTCAATGAGGAACTCCAGAATCGTTTTGACATCAACTTCAGGGTACCTGTTCTAAGAACCAGTGGTATTATAGGGTTACCTTGAATGGTTTTTGTCATACATAAAAGACATCTCATCATTTTCCTTTTGTCAAATAGGACAAAGATACTGTAAGGTATCTGTGAAATATTCCAGCATTTTGAAATACATAAGGGTATTAGCTGCAATGCTTTACGCTGGTACACTTCATGTTAGCGTTGCATGAAAACGATACCGTCGTGAAGCGTTGCTAATCATATGCTCATGTACAATCTGATAAAAATCAGCTCCTTGATCCGTTCAGGCGCTACACGTATAGACACAAAGTGAAATAGGAGCGAACCGAGGAGTCACTTTTAATAAGATTCCCTCATGTATTTCCAAAAACAAAACGTTTATTATATTAATATTCAACTTTCATTTCGGTATTCATACGGGTATTATTAGGGCCCCGCATGAAATGCGGGTGCCCTATAGTAATCACATTGTCCGTCCGTCAACATTTAAGTTGTGACGCGATAACTCAAAAAGTTTTAATCGTACAATTTTGAAACTTTGCATTATTGTATGCTACAATAATCGGCATACTTGGCTAATTTCTGGGCTTCGGTGGTTCCTCTGCTCTTCTACATTTTTGTCTTTATGCGATACCTTAAGTTGTGATGCGGTATCTCATAAAGTTTTTATTATACAGTTTTGAAACTGCACAATTGTACTCTACAATAAGAGGCAGAAGTGTATAAATTTTGGGTTCCGTCCGCCCGTCCGTCCGTCAACATTTTCGTCGTGATGCGATAACTCAAAAGTTTTTATCGTACAGTTTTGAAACTTTGCACAATTGTACTCTACAATAAGAGGCAAAAGTGTATAAATTATAGGTTCTGTCCTTCCGTCAACATTTTCGATGTGATGTGATAACTCAAAGTTTTTATCGTATAGTTCTAACACTTTGCACATTTGTTCCCTACAATAAGTGGCAGAAGTGTATAAATTCTGGGTCCACAGCGGCACAACACCTTGTTTGTCTGTCAGTCCGTCTTTTCGTCAACATTTTAGTTGTAGTTGTGATGCGATAACTCAAAAAGTTTTTATAGTACAGTTTTGATACTTTGCATAATTATACTCTGCAAGAAGAGGCAGAAGTGTATAATTTCTGGGTTCACAGCACCTCCATACATATTGTCACTTTCCTTTGATAGCCCTCGGCGGGGCCCTTGCTGACCATGTCAGTTTTCTAGTTTACAACTGCAACACGTTCATGAGGAAATATTTGTATTTGTTATACTTTCATGTAAAATACTTGAAGCTGATTGGCCAAGGAATAGTTGACAAAACATACTGTTTCCCTCTGATAATAGAAAACACGCCCTCCAGGGTAATAGTATTTAGCAACGGGAAACATTAGTTGATGACGGGTAATT
>CAJDSM010014105.1:0-22229 GCA_903981925.1 Ostrea lurida | reverse complement strand
GGGGTCATTTGAGGATCTTCTCAAGATCCACAGGGCCAGAAATGAAAGCTTCTAGACATTGTGCAGATTCAAGTTTGTTAAATTAAAGTCATGGTCCCCAATGATAGGGTGGAGCCAGAATAGGAGATCAAACGTTTACAAAAAAGATGGAAAGTCACATGAAAGCTTCCTGACAGTACAAATTTAACTTGGTCCCCAAGGGTAGGGTGGGGTCTGAACAACAGGGGATCAAAGTTTTATATGTGAAATACATGTGTAAACGGAAAATATTTACTGGTAAAAATTGTCTTAAAAGACCATTGGCCCAGGGCCAGAAAAGTGGAAATATGCAAAATATAAAGGGAAAATCTTCGAAAAACTATTGGGCCAGAAGTTTACATAAAAGCATTCTGATATGGAGAAGCTAAGTTTGTACAAATCAAGGTTTCCAGGGAATCAAATATATTTGAGAAAATTTTGAACAGTCTTCTCAAGAATCAATAAAAATCTGACCTATTCAGTATGTCCTTATCTATTAATAAGGTAGATCTTTCATATCTTTTATATAAATTTCTTACGGCAAGACCTTTGAAATTCATATCATGTCCATTGACCTTGTAACCTTGAATTCAGGGACTGAGTTTTACCCGAGCCTCTTATGTATATCCAGAACTATTTTAAGTAGGGCTTTCATATTTTGTATATAGATTCCTTTGAAAGACCTTGTTGTACTTGATGAGACCAGCAAGATCATGTTAGTCATATTGATTTTGAAACATCCTTGTGTATGTGAATTCATTTTCAGTTGTGTTGTGATCCTTTGGGGCTAGTTTGGGGGCCATGAGATGGGGTCCAAATTTTTTGAGGGAATAAAGATTAATAAAATGTATTTTAGAATTCAAAACAGATGAACAACGATAGGGGCAGTGACTCTTGGTAACTTTAATATGTAAAACTTAGTTTTTGAATGCATTTTCATTCATGTGCCAGTGTTTATGATTAATAGTATACACTTAACAGTAAGCAATGTGAAGCTATTTTTTTTTTTTCTTTATAGAAATAAAAATCCCAGTTGCTTACTCTATAATAATTACAAGAAAAAGAAAGAAAAGGTAGCTAGTGTGCTACAATCAACCTAGAAAGGAGAGATAACTCATGCTACAGGCAATTAAAAAAAAAAAAGAAAGAAAAGGTAGCTAGTGTGCTACAATCAACCTAGAAAGGAGAGATAACTCATGCTACAGGCAATTAAAAAAAAAAAAGAAAGAAAATTAAAGATAATGAAGCCTTCGATCCTCATAAAAATTTGAAATTAATCATCTAAGAAACAATTAAATTTTTTGGCCTTAAATTCTCATACAGTTTTGTTTCTACAATTGAAGAAAATTTTTTAGGCGTGGAAGGAGAAATATTGGTTTAAATTGTTATGAAAGGGAAAAGGTACCATTACCGTTAGTAAAAAGAACCTAGATATTGTATATATTATTTGGGATAATGAGAGGTACATGTATTATATTCATTATTGTACTTAAAATTTGTAGGTCTCCTTAGATGGATCAGGAAAATGTCTCTAGAACTTGGAGCTCCAGAACATTCCAAATCCAGAAGGAAGAGAAAATTTTGCACTCCAACACGACGTGTAGAATCAGATGACCTGGTCTTGGATTCGGATGAAGAGGATGTGGAGTCCTACACCTATATATTGGATGATGATGATCAGGTGACGTCTCAAGACGGCTTCCAACATTCTGCTGATGAGACTACTGACCACTCATCCGATGGATATACTAATGGCTCATCGGATCTCGGAGATGAAGTACCATCAGAAAATAATAATGTGGAAACATTTAAAGTCATATCACAAGATGCCTTTCCAATGTCAAACAATGGTTACATTGTTCCAACAAATGGCACTTTGCCCCCCGGCATGCACCTTGTTTTTGTTCCAGACAGTGCCAAGGAGGAGTTCATTAAGAAATCAGCATTGTGTTATGATAGGTATGACCGAGGCTTGTCCAAAGATTCCAGACCTCTTCACATACAGCCAGTCAATGGAATGAACGGGTTCGTGATGACCAAATCCGACCCACTGAACAAAGTGCCTTATGATGGGTTAGGTGCCGAGAACACCGGGAAACTGAACATTCAGTTAGCGAAAGGACACAATGCCTGCATCACGATGAATCCAGAATACTTCGAAGATCAAGGCAACCTTAATGCAGACATAGCTGCAGCCCTGACAGGGATGACTAACAACAATGGATCTAATGAAGAAGAAGAGGAAGGGGAAGGCAGTGTTACTATTACCTATAGTTCAAAAGAGGAGGCAAAGAATGTTAACTCAATGATCAAAAAGCATTGTAAATTTGAGTGCAATCGATGTGATAAGAGATTTAAAAGACAGTTTGACCTCAATGCTCACATGCGATCACATGATGGACAAGAGCCATTTTCATGTTCACAATGTGGGCAAAAGTTCAATTATCTGCACTTGTACAGAAAGCACATGAACCAGCATAACTCGGAGGACAAGGGCACCGAGTGTCAGGAATGCGGCCTAAAGATACGATTCAAGAGCCACGTGAAAGTCCACATGAGAACTCATACGGGAGAGAAGCCTTACAAATGTGGAGTCTGCGGAAGAGATATGCTCAGAGCTGTTACTAACACTCTATATGAGAACACACACTGGGTGAGTTGCTCAGAGCTGGTATACTACCCACTCAATCAATGAAGCACATCAGGTGAGTTTGCTCGAGTGTATATAACAACACAGGTAATTTGCTCAGAGCTGATATACATAACCACTCATATAGAACACACACTGTGAGTTGCTCAGATGCGTATACTAACACCTCATATGAAACACTGGTGAGTTTGCTCAGAGCTGTATATACTACCACTCATATGAGAACACCACTGTTGAGTTTGCTCAAGGGGAAGGCTGTATACTAACACTCATATGAGAACGCCACACAGGTGAGTTTGCTCAGAGCTGAATTTACATAACCACTCATATGAGAACACACACTGGTTGAGTTTGCTCAGACTGTATACTAACACTCATATGAAACACTGGTGAGTTTGCTCACGAGCACATTTTGTAGTTACTAACCACTCATATGAGAACACACACTGTGAGTTTGCTCAACGGAGGCTGTATACTAACCACATCATATGAGAACGCCACAAGGTGAGTTTGCTCAGAGCTGTATACTAACAACACACAGGTAAGTTTGTCCAGAGCTGTATACTAACCACTCAATAAGAGACACACACTGGTGAGGTGCTCAGAGCTGTTTATACTAACCACTTCTATGAGAACACACACGGTAGTTGCTCAGAGCTGTATACTAACAACTCATATGAGAACACACACTGGTGAGTTGTGTGTAGAAAACTGTTGATTACAGCTGCTGATATTAACGAATGAAACAAATCATAGAAATTAAAATTGTTTAATCTGATTTGTTTATTCACGTATGCATTCACTCTTTGCAATTCTTTTAGTTTACATTTCTTTGATTTTTTTTTTCACTACGTAAAATGTGCCATTCCTGTTAAATGTTAATTGATGGTGTTTTACATGAATATGAATAGTTTGATGATAATTATTTGCAATGTTTTCTAATGTCTTACACAGGTGAAAAGCCGTACACATGTGATGAATGTGGTAAAGGTTTTGGACAGGCAAGTACGCTCAAGATTCACAAGCGAACACACTCGGGAGATCGTCCTTACAAGTGCACCATGTGTGACAAGGCATTCAACCAAAGTGGCCATTTAAATCTACATATCAGAACCCACACTGGACACAAACCGTTCAAATGTGAACTCTGTGGCAATATGTTCAATCAGCGATGTCATTTACGTTTGCATATGAAACGTCACACTGGGGAACGTCCGTTCAGATGTGACCAGTGTGGCAAAGTTTTTATACAAAACTGCGAACTTGTCAATCACATGCAAACACACTGTGGAGAAAATGAAACCTTTAAATGTCAGGTTTGTGACATGGAATTTACTCAGAGAGATCAATTTAATCTGCACTTAAGGTCTCATCCTAAGGTTTTAGAAGATGTTAAGCCTTTCGTGTGTAATGTATGTGGCAATGCTTATACCAAACAATTTGATCTTTTCCTCCATATGAAAAATCACCAAGACAAGGCCTTTGAGTGTCATATCTGTGGTAAAGCTTATAAAACTCATGCAATTCTAAGAACACACATGAAAAATCACAAAGATACAAAATTTGAATGCATAATTTGCGGCCATTCATATAAGGAAAAATCTGATTTAGAACAACACCTTAAAACTCACCCAGAGTATGATGCAGAATTAGAAGCAGCGAAAGTCTCAGAAACTCAATAAAAATATCTCAGAATTTTAGGTCACCTGCGTCTCGAGTCGTGTGTCATTGATCAATGCGTTAACAATTGAATTTTTACCTCTTTGATAAATGCTCTTTCATTTCTTTTCAAATTTGGTATGAGGCTTCTTCGAGACAAGGGAGACAGAAATGATAATTTTCAGGTATCTTGCACCCAAGGGTCACAGGGATTGAGCAAATATTGTCAAATATTAACCAATTTCTGGAAGTCTTCTCCACAACTGCACCTCTGTTAGAAAAAAACAAACTAATTGGATAGTCATGTAGAGCACTGCAAAATTATAAATTTCACTGTTCCCAGATAAGAGGTTATGACTGCAAGCTGGGGCCAAATGTGTATGTGTATCACATTTAAAGAACATCTTCTGCAGTGCTATTGATTCTAAATTGAAATTAAATGGGAGTAAGAAGGAGCCTTTTACCAAAACTGTAATTTTGATGATCCCAGGGGTAAGGAAATTTGGAATCAAGTTGGGGGAGAAACTGGTCATAGTGATTAATTTTTTTTTCATTTGAAAGACCTCATATTTGATTTTGCTGATATTTAAGAAAAACTTTATTGCAAATTTGATAAAAGGGGGGGAAAAACCCTGCAAATTTTGCTACTCTAGGGTTCTCTGACTCCTGGGCAGGACCAAAATAGTGATACTGTGTACATATAGCATTTAATATGTGAAGTCTTTCATCAAGATCAGAGCAAATAGGGTCATTTGTGTTTAAAGAACACACCTTGTTTTACACTTCTGCTTAGATTTGCAGAACAGGAAAATTGTGATGGATTTCAAAGCTGATGCATTCCTGAGACTAGTGATATTGTCACTGATACTCAGGTGACCATTAAGCCCAGTGGGCCTCTTGTTGTTAATTACAATAGCCATTATTGAAAGACATTCATGGACACAAAATTGAGCAAGTTGTGATAGACCCCTAGCTGATTGTATTTACTGTGTGGGCAATTCCGTTCTGAGCAACGCGGAACACTATTTTTTTTATGCAAATATCATATGATATGAAGTTTTATTGTAAGTGTGAATTTTTAAGTTTTATATTTCATGAACTGTCTTTTTAGTTTTAAGTCATATGCAGGGAAAGAGTTGATAAATTGAAAATAGCAATATGCAAAGGAATGACGCGCCCCCTCAAGAATCGAATGATAATCAATATTTTATGTGATTGTGTATATATTGTAGTTTAGATTAATTCCTTTAGAATTCCAATGTGTTTTAACTTTTGTTCATGATGAAGAAACATATCAAAATGAGTTTGTGAACACCAATCTGCATGCAGACACTGTTTGTGGAGATGAAGTTTACATGTAGTTCAGATGAACACAATGAGCCTATTCTGTTTTGTTTGATGGCAATGTTTATAATACTTACTTGTTTTTTATCAGTTAGATTTTGTAAAGACAAAGTAACAATTATACTGGTTTTAGTCTATGCACTTCAATTTTATCTATGCATCTCATTTGTTTCTCTACGTAGTCCATTGTGTGTATCTGGATATTAACAAATGCTTTTACTTAGTTTTAGCATGTTTTGTGTTTGATCTAGTTTGAATTCTTTACATGTATTTCTCATGTGTATATTTGTAAGGTCTTGTTACTAAATATGTAGTTTAATTTTATTATCCAACAAGAGCACATACATATGAATGATTGATATATTTGCAGATTGATGGCTGGTAATGAAATACCTATGGCCATTATTTGTTCACTGATGTTAACATGAAATAATGAGTTGTATAGTGTTCATATTTTTATAGAATTATCTTGTTTTGTGTTAAATACAAAAAAAAAAAAAAAAAAAGTTAGAAAGAATTGAAACTTTTATCAGGTTGATATTTTTGTAGTTTTGTTGCACATGTTTCTTGTTTAATATAATCTAATATGGTGAACAAAATGAAATAGCAAATTTATTTGTTTTACAATATGCTATGTTACAAATTTGCTCAATGGATAACTCACAACATTCCAACATGTATAAGAAGTAATGTATTAATGGGAAATGAATCATGTGATGTGTAAATAAGTCAGTTGCATTTTTTCTATCATTTAAAAAAAGAGGTTGTGTGCATTTTTCCCAAATTGATGAAAAAGCATTCAATTTACACTAGTTTTGTAATGATTTTAACTGATATATTCTATATTTTTGTAAATCGTATATCAGAATTTACATTCCTAATATTTTTTATGTAGCATTCCAGTATTTCAATAAATTAGATTGTATTCAGATTGTTTATTGAGTGATTATTATTTGCGTCAGAATGGATATCTTATCAGGACATTTTCCTCATTCTCCTTTTAATATGCTTCGACATCTTGATTTGCGATATTTTGTGGTCCTTTTCTTGCTGAAAATTACAGATTATGATCTACTATTGAGTGTCTCTGACACCAGTTTTCATATTGGTTAAGTCCTTTTATCTGAAAGTTTTTATATGGCGGTACAGTGCCTAACTTCAGCCGTGTCATTTCCTACAGTGATTGTTTGGGTACATCAAATTAATTTTGAGAGAGATTGCAGTTTGCTGAAATTGGTTTATCTATTGTGTGGTTTTTCTCATACTGGTGAAACGCAAGGCCTTCATATTTCCCAAATTTGTTTGGGTATTTTTTTTTTTTAAAGATGTGCACACTTCGTTGGATTTTGATAATCTCGGAAATTCTTTATAGACCGCAGAACTTTGTTAATTTTTGAGAAGTTTTCATTTAGGGTAAGAGTGTGTGTATGGTTTGTTCAGCTATCTCGATCTTCTTTCTGATTTCATCTTATCTTTTTACAAAGAGTTGGTCAAATTTATGATGATTTTGTACTAGGAAGTTGTAAATCATAGACTTACACAATGAGCAAAAGGAAAGCTTAATTCTGACGATGCTGTATTATTTTGAATTGGTGGTGGTGCCCGGATGTTCTCGGGAGCTGTTTTCAGTGAAACAAAAATCCTTCCATATCATAATGCTAACAACTACAGTTTAACCTCATTATCCCTTTCCTTCATAATGACGCCTACCCTGATTTGCATGGAGACGCTTTTGGACGCCTTTTAGAGTTTCCGTATTTTTAAAAAATAATGACTGTCAATAAGATTTAAAGTCGGTACACATTTTAAAATATTGTTTTCTTACTCCATTCTAAGCTATTGAAAGTGTATGACATCATTTATTTATTAATTACCGATACAAATTAAAGAAAAAGTCGACAAAATACGGTATCGCCATTTTTATTTCGATCTCTGTTTTTAGCTTTTATAACTGCTCTTCAAAATCGCTTCATATTAGCAAATGCGTGTGAGAATTAGAGAGTCAAACATTTAGAAGCATATTGTCAATAAAGATTGTGAAGAAAATTTGTCAAGTTACATGTAAATAATCGATTGAAGATTAGGAGGTTAAACTGAAAGTATGTATACATGTTTCAACTTCATGCTGTGTATTCCCATAAAGCCAAGGATTTCATTGTGAATTGTACATCGCCTTTTACAGGGTATAAACTGTTAATTGTCTGATATTTGTACCGCAATAAACATTTGCTCCCCGAATAATTTGGATAGAACAATGCAATGTCGTCGTAGAGATTGCCATATTTACATCCGCCGCGCTCACAACGCGCATGTCTCTACAAACTCGATGGGACCATGTTAGAAATATCCGTGAATTCGAGATATCAAGGGTAAAAATACTAAGAAAATAGGTGGTTGGGACCTCAAAATCAGTTCGACATAACCATGGTAGTCGCGATATCAGTGTTCGAGATATCAAAGTTCAACTGTAAATTAAATACTGGTAGATGTACAAGTATATATGAATTCTCTTTATAAGTAATTAACAATTGTCAATAAATATGTTGAGTCCCCTACTGGCTTTGTGAAAGGGGACTACTAGTTTCCTCTGCAGCCACAGATTAGTTTTTTTTGGAATATTTGCTTGGATTTAGAAAGTTGAAATCTAGTATTTGATTGCTGATACATGTTGCAGTTGTCTGACTGATTATTACAAGATTTATGGGACTTTGTGCCTATTCCAATATGCTCTAACTTGACTGCAGATCAATTAAAAATTTTACTATGCATTTTCAATATTAATGTTACACTAAATATATAAATTGAAGTTTTCAATATAGAACTTCCGTGATAAATCTTGGTGATTTAAGGAAGATACTTTCAGGTTTTGTATATAGTCACAAGGTCAAGGTTACAACAAACCAGTGCTTTTTTTTTTTTTTTTTTGATGACACAGTATCTTGAAACGTTGTAACATATTCATATTGCTTTCACATTTCCATTCATATGTCCGGATTTCTATATCCCACGAACTAGAAATAAAGGACACCACAGAGTCTTCCATGTCTGCTTCATACTTGGATATTTTATTGAACTTTGACATTAACAGCAAACTTACTACTCAACTTTATGACAAACGGGACGATTTCAGCTTCTCCATCGTCAACTTTCCATATCTATGTAGCAATATTCCATTATCGCCTGCATATGGTGTTTATGTCTTTCAACTTATTCGATACGCAAGAGCTTGTTCTGCGTATGATCAGTTTTTGAAACGAGGCAAGCTACTTACAGACAAGTTGTTGTTGCAGGGGTTCAACAGTCACGTTTAAAGGCAGCATTTCGTAAAATTCTATGGTCGTTATAACAATTTAGTTTACCAATATGACCTATCATTGAGTCAAATGCTGTCTGATGTGTTTCATAGCCATTGTTAAGCCGTTTTTCACACATTGATTTGACTACGGATTGTTCCGTTACTGATCAAGACTATGGGCTCATGGCGGGTGTGACCCGGTCAACAGGGTGCTTACTCCTTCTAGGCACTGATCCCACCTCTGGTGTGTCCAGGGTCCGTGATTGCCCAACTCTTGTTTGTATTTTATTTGGGACTTGCGAGATTGGATCACTGTCGTTATCTTTGCCTTTACATTCAGCAGAGAGGTGGTTATTTAGGAAGATACCTACAGACATCTTCACCTGCGTGTTTGTTTATTCATCATTTTCATCGTGATTTAATATCTTGGGAAGTTTTCAACAAAGAGCTTTTACAAAAAAAGTGAAGATGATGAACGGTGATCAATCTCATAAATCTTATATGGAGTTGGACAAACAAGGTCCGTGGGATGAGGTGTCTAGGAAGAGTAAGCATCCTCTATCGACCGGTCACACCCACCGTGAGTCTTGATCAGGTACTACTAAATGGAGTAATCAGTAGTCAAAAGCAGAGAATGAAGAGCGATCTAACAATTGATATGAAACACGTCAGACAGTATTTGACCCAATGACAGGTTGTATTGGCAAATTAGATTGTTATAATGGCCATAAAATTTGCGAAATGCTGACTTTTTAAAAGTGTTACTGTTGAAACCCTTGCAGCAACAACTTGTTAGGGCCCCACCGAGTATCGGCGGGAGCCCCATAGTAGCGTGATAACTCAGAAGGGCTTGCACCAATTCGCATTTCAGAAATATGGATAACCTAGGTCATGCAAGCCGTTTGACTCCGCACGCAGAGCACGGCTGTATTGACAAACGGCTAGGTGACCTAGACTAAAATATGGAACTTTTTTCATGAAAAAGTCATAAACAGTTTTCGCGCGATAACTCAAAAGGGCTTGCACCAATTCATATGAGACTTTAGGACAGTGTAAATATCCATTCAGGTCAGCTCCCTTTCGATTTTGGAAAATTTCTTATTTTGTGTTTCAGAAAAATGGAACTTTTTTCATGACAAATGTCCGTCCGTCCGAAACAGTTTTCGCGCGATAACTCAAAAGGACTTTAGGACAGTGTAAATATCCATTCAGGTCAGCTCCCTTTCGATTTTGGAAATTTAAGGCAGTGCAAATATCCATTGAGGTCAGCTCCCTTTCGATTTTGGAACATTTCCGATTTCACGTTTCAGATATATGGTACTTTATTCATGAAAAAAAATGTGTTTTTCAGTTTTCGCACAATAACTGTAAAACACTTTCTCTAATCAGATTGAAACTTTTAGAAAGTGTATATCTCCATAGAGGCAAGTTTCCTTTCGATTT
The DNA here is from genome assembly GCA_903981925.1 of Ostrea lurida. NCBI lineage: Eukaryota > Metazoa > Mollusca > Bivalvia > Ostreida > Ostreidae > Ostrea > Ostrea lurida. The sequence goes on along the minus strand of CAJDSM010014105.1, from coordinate 11,820 downwards.
GGAAAAATTTCTGATTTTGTTTTCGAGTTATGGAACTTTATTCATAAGAAAGGGAATTAACTCAAAAATGTTTAGAAACTTGTATGACAGTTTAGAATCCTTATCCCCTCGCAACTGGTTGTGGAGAGAATATCGCAGCACTGCTGCGAGCCCATGCGACTGTGTGTGTGTCTGTGTTTGTGTCTGGAACTCTGTGAACAAGATAGAAGCAAGGGTATTCATCAGAGGATCATTAAACCTTCCACAAATGCTCCCCATGGAGAAAGTATCAAACCAACTAATTTTTAAGGTAATTGATCAAATGTCAAGGTCACTATCGACTATTCCTTGAAAGAATTATCTTGCGAATGTGATATAAGCAAGGTCAATCATCAGTCAATCACTAAACTTCTACAAATATTGTTAAGGATCAAAGATCAGAGTAAATTAATATTGATTAATGCCTAAATATTTTGTAAATTAGATGGAACATATTTAATAGGTCAACCAGCGGGGCCCTCTGTGATGTTGCCACATCACATTTTTGCTAGTTTGTCATGAGTAGTCTGCCTTGATTTAAAAATTGATCATACACAGCTCAAGATCTTGTGTAGTGAATAAGTTGAGAGACATAAAAGTCATATGCAAGTGATAATGAAATGTTGCTACATAAATATGGAAAGTTGACGACGGAGAACCTGAAATCATTGTGTTTGCCATAACGTTGAGCTGTTAGTTGGCAGTTCACGTCTAATTCAGTACGAAGCAGATGTGGAAGATTGGTGTTCTTTGATTTGGATTCATTGGGATATATCGAACCGAGGTATGGATGAAAATAATTATTATTTTAAAATAGATAAAGCGTAATTGATATATCTAAATGTCGAGTTAAAGGCCACATATAGAATTTTTTTTCTGGAAGAGCTTTTGCTTGATTGAATGTTGTTTTAGGTCCCGCTTGAGAATTTTTCACTCATATAGAGACGTCACCAATGCCGGTGAAGGGCTGCAAAATTTAGACCTATGCTCGGTGCTTATGGCTTTTGAGCAGGGAGGGATCTTTATCGTGCCACACCTGCTGTGACACGGGGCCTCGGTTTTTGCGGTCTCATCCGAATGACCGCCTCATTTAGTCGCCTCTAACGACAAGCAAGGGGCATTGAGGACCTATTCTAAACCAGATCCCCACAATGGAAGAGCTTTTGAATAATTCTGCCACCTAAGAATGTAAATGCCAGTCGACTAACAAAGGAGCACAATTCGTGCCCATGGGAATTTCAACAGACTGTTAGAAGACCTGATCATCAGAGACTATGAATATATTGTCAATTAGGAGTTCCAACATCTATGTTAATCTATCATTAGACCTTTTTATTATTAATTAATTAATTTTCACAATTATGTTCCATTGATGTATCCTGACGAACTCGAAATAAGGACCCCAATGAAGCTGACAGATTGTGCTCATAATTTGGATATTTACTTAATATTGACTCTAATGGACAGACTGACAACACATTATATGATAAACGTGATGACTTTGACTTTGCAATCGTCAAACCTTTCCTCTTTTAGTAATGTTTTTTTTCTTTACCTACCACTTCGCCTGCTTTTATGGTTGCATGTCTTCTCCAGTTGATCTCGGGATACCACAAAGGGCATGCCACGTCATTGATGATTGTTTTTAAAGCGGAGGCCAACTACTAACCAAAACCGTTGATTGTTGCCAGGGTTTATAACCCGAATCTCTTTTTAAAGTCATCATTTCTCCAAATTCTACGATTCCGCCTATAATGACCTTGTTTGCGATTACAATTATCACTAATCATATTGACTGATTTGTTTCATACCCTTTGTTAAGACGGCATTCGCCCTAGAATTTGACGACGGGTAACCCCGTTTACTTTGTTTCTACTACGGCGCTCACGAGCGAGATGTAGACCGGTGCAGCAAGAGGATGCTTACTCCATCAAGGCACGCTGATCCTGCCTCGCTTTTGTCGACAGCGTCCGTTGTTGCCCAACATTTCGATTTTGTAGTGTTTTTTGGGACTATGATTAACAGTTTAAGTACTTTGTTACTTCGCCCATATTAAATGACGAAGGACTAAAGGTAGCAGTCACTTCTATTATGCTAGTTGTGTTTTGAACTCTTATAAATTCGGGTTTTTTAAATGAAATTTTTAGTTAATTGTTTGCAACTGTCGTTAATCTTTCTTCAATTCTAATGGCGATTGTTTTAAATTAAAGCTTAATCATCGCAAAGGTCATCAAATAAAAAAAGTGTTGAAAAGTATATGAAAAATAAGATTATTCCAACATGCATAGACGATGCTCCTTGGTTTTTGCTCCGCAGTCATCGGATCCCTCCGCGGACGTTGGATCCGAATAACCGGTGTGGATATTGTGGAAATTCAAGTTTGTTCAAATCACAAGGGAGTCACGTGACCAGCGACCGATACACATGTGTCAATTTCGCTCTAGTATTTTGGACTGTTTTTGGTAGTTTTAAAGTGTTTGTATTGCCAAAAACTTGTATATATACCTTTGTAAGGTAGAGATTTGAATAATCCGGGGATTTGGATATTTATCTTTTTGGATTTTGTGAGTGCAAGTTTCATCGTGCAACAGCTACATTAACAACATGGTTAGTGATGATAAGATGAACAAGAAGTTGTACACATTTATTAAGAACAAGAAGTTAGATGTGTCAGGAGTTTTCCCACTTCGCTCAGATGGATCTCTTCATTATACATCTGCAGAAAAAGCAGATATTCTCAACAAGCAGTTTTCATCTGTGTTCACAACAGAGGATATCCCTAGCACACCTAACTTAGGACCTTCACCATACAGCACAGCCCCAAACATCACTGTCACCGTCAATGGAGGGGACAGATTGTTAAACAAACTGAATCCACACAAGGCCAGCGGACCGGACCAGATTTCCACCCGGTTTCTGAAGTCCATGTCATCTGTCCTGGCTCCAGCACTTACCATCATCTTTCAGACATCACTGGATCAAGACCAAGTTCCTGATGACTGAAGATTGGCCTATGTAACACCATTATTCAAGAAAGGGGACAAGACTAGAGCATCTAACTACAGACCAGTGAGTTTAATCTCAGTATGCTGCAAGATTGTTGATCCACAGCCAAGTTATCAACCATCTTGAGACAAACAACATCCTCATTGACGAGCAGCATGGATTTAGAAAACGTAGCTTCGATCGTGAACAGCCAGGCTGATTATCACACCATCAATGCAACCTGGCGACACGAACAGCAGATAGACTGCCATCACTGGACTTCAGCAAGCCTTAGACAAGGTCCCTCATCACCGGCTAGCCATGGAAAACTCCACCATTATGGCGTGAGGGGAAACACGTTTGAAGTGGATTGAGAACTTCCTTGCCAATCGTAGTCAACAAGTCGTAGTGGATGCGAGAGTCATCGAAGCCAGGCCACCAGTCATACATCCGGGGTCCCTCAGGGTACTGTGCTTGGGTCACTCCTATTTCTTCTTTACATAAACGACCTGCCGCAAGAGGTTAACTCAACATCAAGGCTCTTGCAGATGACTGTCTACTTTACAGGGTGATCAGGAGCAAGGCAGACAACAACCGAACTACAAGATGATCTTGACAGGCTCCAGAAGTGGAAAAAAGATTGACTGATGAGTTTTAACTCCGACAAATGTGAGGTCATCAGAATTACCAACAGGCAAAACATCATCAACGCCTCGTATACCATCCAGGGGCAAGTTCTACAGATGACCAGGAAGGCCAAATACTTGGGGATTACCATAGACAGCAAGATCTCGTGGGAACCACATGTCAGCAACATCACAAGAAAGGTGAACAACACCCTCGCCTTTCTTCGCAGGAACATCTCAAGCTGCCCCAGGAACATCAGGGAGACCAGCTACAAGACATTGGTCCGGCCACAATTGAGTACGCTGCCACAGTCAAAACCCAAATTTCAGCTGTGGAGGCCGTTCAGCGTAGACAGCACGGTATATCATGAGCGCCTACAAACGGGAGAGCAGCGTCACCTCTATGCTACACAAGCTACAATTTGACAGCCTCCAGACCCGCCGAGTACGTGTAAGAGGAACCATGATGTACCGTGTGGTTAACAACCTGATCGAGCTACAATCAACACCTCTGCAACCTGCACATAACATCACCAGGGGACACAGCAGGAGATTCGTCCAGCCATCATGCAACATCAGATGCTACAAAGACTCTTTTTATCCAGCTGGAATTTTCATATGGAACGCACTACCCCAGTCCATCATAGAGGCCGATTCCTTGGAGGCGTTCAAGGCTGGAATCAGCACTTACAGCAGCACATAGAGGGCCTTGTTTTTATCCGGGTTTTTTACTGAGCCCCCTCCCCCAGCACACTTTTTAAGCCTTTTAACCTTTTGTGCGACAATGCTTTAGAGCCCGACACAGTATTGGAAGAAGAAGAAATATTAGTGCTTTGATTTACAGTGACAACAGTTCATTGCCATATGTATATAGTTAACTGTGTTTGGATTTTTCTTGTGGTGAGTAGCTTTTACTTCTTAACAATGGAAAAAATGCTTAAACCGGTTTACCTGAGGAACCGTGATGTACAGATAGACAAAAGCAAATATGTGACAGACTATGCAATTGTAAATGGCAATAGGCAAGGTTATTGAAGATACTAAATGTGTACAAAGAGACCGATATTTTTGGCGTATACATTGTATATGTTGGTTCTAAAGCCAGTAGAAATGTGTTGTGCACTAATGGATTTGACGTAGAAAGTCGACACATACATATTTTTGATACAAATACATTCTCAGCTGGAACTGAAAAACATGATGAGAAAATAGTCCGTGTCTTAGTAAAGGAGATTCCATTATCTGTAGATGATGACTGCATTAAAAACATGCTTGTGAAAATGGGAGCCAAACTTACTAGTGAAAGGAAATCTTGAAAATGAGAAAATGAGCTAAATGATCTGATTGACAGCTAGAAAAGCAGTGGGTGCTCAGATAAAATCAAGAGCAAACTGGATCGAAAATGGTGAAAAAAAAATATTTTTGGGGTTTAGAAAAGAGTTGTTAATACAAAAACACGATCAAGCAATTACTAAATCGGAAAAATAAAGTTGTACATAAAGACAAAGATGCTTTAAAAACCATGTTTGCCTATTATGAAAAAATTATATACAAATCAAAAAGAAAACAGAAATTGTGAATTGAATGAATATTTACAAAATACAATTTTTGAAAATGTTTTAAGCGATGATGACAAAAATATGTTAAACGAAGTTCCAACTCTTGATGAATATACAAATGCATTACTGAGTATTTAAGTGACCCTCTTTAATACAGCATGAAATTTTTTTTTTAGACACTGAAAATTAAATCAATTAAGGTGTTAATATCAATGTTTATCTAAGTAGTTTTTAATATATGGTACGGGCCATTTAGCCCAGGAAAATGTTTCAAGATAATGAAGTACTGATGAAAGAAATCACCATTGTTCCTTGAATGAAACCAAATATGCAAATAAGAGTTCAGTTAACTTATCTTTACCTACTGACATGTTACAATACTTGAACTGATTAAGAATTTGGTAATACCCCCAATATTCTATATATTTCAATTTGATCTCTAAGGGCGATCACTACTAATTGCTTAAAATTACTAGCTTTTTGTGTCAGGTGTTAGACGAGGGTCCTTAATATGAAAGAAAACAAATCTCCTGCTTTAGATGGAATACTATCAGGATTTTATAAGAAATGGAATGCTCCTATGAAAGAGAATCACTTGCATATTCACAACGCTTTAGTATATCTGTAATTTCAAATATTATATAAGAAAGCTGATAAAAGGCATCTAGGCATCTTTTAAAATATTTATAGGCCAATAAGCCTCACCAAAATGTTTAGATAATGTTATATCAAAAGACCAGTCTACCTATATAAAAGATCGAGATATTGGTATGAATGCTAGACTTATTGTCAATATTTTTTATTGTGAAAATAATAATGAAGAAGCAATTTTGATTTTACTCGATTTTCAAAAGGTATTCGATTTCGTCGAATGGTCTTTTATGATAAAAACACTCAAGTTCTTTAATTTTGGACAAGAATTCATCAAATTGATTACAATTTTATACAAAAATCCAGAATTCAGAATAAAAAAATAATAAATGGTTGTCAAAAATCTGTACAATGAGGTGGGGCATTCGTCAATGATGTCCGATATCAGCGATAGATTACATTAAAATAACACAATTCATGATTTTAAAAAGGATGGTTTGAGTTACGAAATTAAAACATTACGACATGCTGATGATTGTACATTACCTATGAGGGATATTACTTTTGTAAAATCAGCGATTAATGAAATCAATACTTTTAGCAAATACTCTAGTATGGAATTAAACCTTTCAAAAACAGAATGCATTTTATTAGGACCATTAAAATGCCAACATACAGATATAGATAGCATTACTGTAAATGACACAGTGATCCCACCTCTGGTGTGTCCAGGGGTCCGTGTTAGCCCAACTCTTGTTTTTGAATTCTATTTGGGACTTAAGAGATTGATCACTGTTCGTAATCTTTGCCTTTACATTTAACCTCTGTTGGTGGACACTTGTGTCCCCGAGGATACTTGTCGCTCGATATATGTTCTTCAATGAATATACGAAATAAAGATACTATACTGGCTGACACGTCGCCCAGTTTAAAAAGGTGTCACTCTATGGAGCCTATAACGGGCACAGCCTCCGACAGATTGGTTGGTGTCCCTCGGATTATCCTTCGAGATATAAAGAATTTGTCATACACATGTATGTTCAGTCGTCGAATAGTGAACTTTGGTACAGAAATTATAATTCATATACCAAAATTACAGATTGCCACGTGCTGTTAAAAACATTTTTGATAATTCCTCTACGGATCTCATGTGTTCCATTTCGAAATGTTCAGCTAAAAATTGTAAATCTTGTGATTTATTATTCACTACGAATTCCTTTACCAGAAATCTCACAGGGCGTAACTTCTGTACCAAAACTTTCGAAAATTTGACCTGTAAATCTTCTAATGTTGTCTACGCAATTGAATATGTCCTCTGTGGTTTGATTAATGTTGGGGAAACTAAGGGGTCACTCAACAAAAGAATATCGGGGCATATATTTCAAAGTAGACTCGGCGGAAACCAACTTTTGTACAAACATTTTAATTCCCCTGACCATTCCATTCCATCTTGTCAATGAAAGTTAGAATTTTAGAAAAAAAAATTACCATCATACAAACAATCCCACTTTAAGTGCCCCTTTTCACTGGATCAAGAATCTGGGCACTGTATTTCCATATGGATGCAATGATAATGTACAGAATGTGGGAAATGTGACTAGTCCAGTAGGAAATAATATAAATGTGATGAGACTTTTTCCAAATGCACAAAGACGTAAACGAAGCCATGGACATAGTTCATATCAAAGACCAAACATACACAATGTCACTCTTTGCTCACTTTTGCCTTACGTCAGCCATCAATTAGGTCAACATCACATCCGCACAAAACTGTTCCATTGAGCGTTTTGAACAATTTATTAGAAGATACCAAAACTAGTCTACACTTGGATTTTTTCAAACAACCAGAATATAGGTGAATGCCATGATTATGGCATGTTGCCCATCCCACAGGCTCGTAAACCACCGCGACAGATTACGAGTAGTACTCCTTCCGAATCCTTGCGGCCGGTCCTTAAAGCTGAAATTCATAATAAAGGAATAGATGGCCGTAAACATAAAAAGCATTCCTTCGTCATAATAAAGTTCAGTCCTGTATTCCTGCATATTTTCAATTCAAGTCTCCACCTGCATTCCTACAAATATACTTCCACGATTGCATCCAAGCTGTTTAACTTACAAGCAAACTCTGCAGTGCCTAGATATTGACAATATTATACTTAAATCCACCCACTTTTCTTGTTCTTCTTCTTCTTTCAAACTACAGTCCAGTCGAACATGTCATTACAGGTGATGTAAATATAGTTGAAATGAGATCTAAGATCACTTATTTTCAAAAGTCAAATTCAGAGAACCTCGGTCATGTTAATTGGCGACAGAACCTCATCTCCATTATGAATTCTGTCGAAGATTATGCCAGACGATGGTCAAATATGAAAAAGAACTTGACACCTTATCAGATGGATAAAAGTATAAGAAAGGATTATTGAATTCGTATTAGACATATACGTACCAAAAGTCCGTATACCATCGGCTATCCTCTGTGGTTTGTAAACGGAAGTGATCAATGATTAGATAGGTTATCATGAGGAAATGTTCTGGTTCCAGCCGCACAAAGCTTGTAACAATATTGTTTTTGTCTGTAAGGCTCATTACTACACTGCATTTTTAAACGAACTTGGGTATAATTCCAACATTTGTGGTATCAGTACTTACTCTTCCTCAGCTGCCCTTTCAAAAGGCGACAATTCTTCAAAATCATGCTTGCAGTTTTAAACACATGGTAATATCCAGTCAATGGGACGGAAGAATATGACAACTACGTAACCTATACTGGAATTCCGAAACGTTCATTAAAACCCGGCTTACAAGAACAAAAGTATTATAAGTTGCTGGATCTAGTAATGTTCCCAAGGCCCCTGTCTTTACTCTCACGAAAATATTGACTAGAGCTGTCAAGGAGCACCTTCAGAGTATTGTTGAAACTACATTATGCCCAGAAGTGGTGTAAATCCAAATGTGGATTCTTACAAAAAACTCTAAAGAACTTCCTAGTGACTTTGAAATCCCAGAACCTTTCACATATCAACACATACAAAACATATGACTTTTTCAACACTTTTACACGACCATCCCGCACGTAAAATTAAGTACAAGGCTTTGTAAACATTATCAGACAGTTGGCTTCTTTAACAAAAATGGAAAAAGGAAATATTCTTACTAGTAATCAGCCATTCAAAAATTATTTTGTAAACTCCACTTCCGATTCAACACACAATATACTCGAAGTTGATATTAAAGCAATGCTGGAGTTCCTCATGACAATATCTTTGTAGTTTTTGGCAATTCAGGTTTCCAACAGTCTTGGAATTCCAATGGGCACTAATTGTGCTCCTCTATTAGCTGACCTAATTTTTATATTCTTATGAGGCAGAATTCATTCAAAGCTCTCATGAAAAGAAGAAATCTCTAGCGGTGGCCTTTATTCACATTTCGATATATTGACGATGTTTTATCTATCAATAATAATGATTTCCCATTCATATGTCGATTCAATATATCCAACGAGACTAGAAATAAAGGACACCACACGAGTCTTCCAAGTCTGCTTCGTACTTGGATATTTTATTGAACATTGACATTAAACGGCAAACTAACTACTCAACATTTATGACAAACGGAACGATTTCAGCTTTCTCCATCGTCAACTTCCCATATTTATGTAGCAATATTCCATCACACCTGCATATGGTGTGTATGTCTCTCAACTTATTCGATACGCCAAGAGCTTTTCTGCTGATGATGATCAGTTTTAATCGAGGCAAGCTACTTTACAGACAAGTGTTGTTGCAGGGGTTCAACAGTCACGTTTAAAGGCAGCATTTCGTAAATTCTATGGTCGTTATAAACAATTTAGTTTACCAATATGACCTATCATTGAGTCAAATGCGTCGTTGATGTGTTTCATAGCCATTGTTAAGTCCGTTTTTTCACACACTGATTTGACTACGGACTGTTCCGTTTACCTGATCAAGACTATGGGCTCGCGGCGGGTGTGGCGCGGTCGGCGGGGGATGCTTGCTCCTCCTAGGCACCTGATCCCGCCTCTGGTGTGTCCAGGGGTCCGTGATTGCCACTCTTGTTTTTGTATTCTATTTAGGACTTACGAGATTGATCAATTGTTCGTTATCTTTACCTTTACATGTGACACATATCGAAAAATAATTTCTCATCAGCGATGATTGAAGCCTACAAGTTTGGAAAGCCAAAGACAATATTAAAAAAAGAATTTTATAGAAAAAGTTTATACTGTAAGATCGATAACTCGTAATGATATCTTTGTACCAGTTTCAACCAGTATTTCAGTGCTTCACATGTTTACCTTTCACTGTTCAATGAAATCATTGTAACTGCAATTTTGCCATATTATTAATGTTTTTTAATCGGTTTTCCAGTTACTCGGTCGGAACGGTGGTAATCGGTTGCAAAATTCGTAATCGGTTAATCAGGAAACAAAAATTAAAAATTTGTACGGCATATTTGATTTTATCTTACCACAAAGGATAGTGATATATTTGAGTTTTCATGTATCTTATGTAATTTTGGGGGGTAACAATAGCAAATTATATATTAGTTCTGACGATGGTGAAAGTGAAGAATAAACTTGTGAAATCTGGACTGGGATTTATTTCTCTTGAAGTCTCGTGTATGTTTTATTCTTTCTTCGTTTCCTCACACTTGTTGCATACATTGTTCTAATTCAACATAAAAAAGAATAATACTGTAGTGTTGCATTGTTTTTTATGCATATAAACAGAGAAAACTTGAGAAATAGAAGCCTTGTTCTATGGTTGATCACCCTTCACTTGAACGTTACTTGTAATGTTTACAAGAACGTCCAAGGGACCTAAGAGATTAGAAAAGCTCGAAATGTAAACTAAGGGAGTTGTTCATAATAATGGTAATGACAACACGCATGTATTATCACATATAAATCGTTTACTAACCTAGATTCGGTAGATACTAAACCAAAATTTTGCTGGACTGTACAGCCAAATAAGTAAATCAGGACATTTGGGATCTCATTATGCAACACTATGTCATGCTCGTGCCTTATCGTGCTAGTCAATGCCTTAAACGCTTCACAATGTGGACAGCGTCGGTGGTGTTTCTTCTTTCAGTTGTGGAAGTTGTATCAGGTAGAGTACTCTTACTACCAAGTTTTGCAGATTTATTTTTATTCATTTTTATAGACTTATTTGTGGATGTGATGGGGTGTTTCCAGCAAGTCTTTGACACTACGAAATGCAAAAAATAAATAAAATCGTCACGGTAGCACGTTTGATCTATACATTCCTGTGATAAAAAAAGAATTCGGGCTGTGTTTGGTTCTTGTATGCATCTTTACCTGTGCATGAATAATTTTATAACTTCTCTAGTGGGAAAGTCTGCAAAATTTTTAGTATAAATTGCTGATTCGTGGTCAATATAAGCAATCCATTTACGATTAAAAACTCCTGGGTTGTAGAAACCAACCAACAGCAGATTTAACGTAGGTCGCGGGTTTACGGACCTTCTCGAAAACCCCTCCTGAAAATTTGACAGATGTATCTTGACAATGTATATACTACTGTGTAAAAATTATTTTTCGATAAACAGCACCGTTTTTTAGTAATTATGTTATAAACATACCAATTGTTTAACAGCAGCGAGACTGTTTTCCGTTGAATTATATAGAAAATAACGGTAACTGACTTTTTTTTGTTGTATAATTCAGCTTAAAATGGAGAGAATTTGGTGCTGTTTCTTCTCGATCATATTCATATCAAAACGAAACAAAAACATTTGAAAAATATTGGTACAAAAAAATGATGGGGTAGTCGAGCTCGTTTTTATGAAAATAAAGATGTCAAAGTTTTGATAAAAACCGTCACAGCAGCATTTTTTTTTTATATTCCGCGACGTCATTGAACGACGTTATTCATTTACGTTCCGTGCCTTTCTTCAAAAAAAAACAAAACATCACAGAACAGCGTTACATGTATAAACGCCCTGCATTGAAAGAAAATTTGAATATTCATTAAAAAACCCACATCAAATTA
>CAJDSM010014099.1:15336-30068 GCA_903981925.1 Ostrea lurida | reverse complement strand
ACTCTTAAAGATTGGGGTTATGGAAGCAGTAAATTCTAAGAATTGAAAGATTATTAGTTCACTTTTCAAATCAGCTCAGAGATCCCTCAGAGAGAGTACACCGTCAACCAAAATCAGCTTCCCCAGCCAAAGAAAGTTTCCTCATATAATTTGGAGAAATAGCCACTTTGCAATCAGATAGCAGAAAAAGAAAAGGCCAAGATCGCCATCACCCCAAGCTAATATAGCCATACAACTTTGAATATGAGCTGTATGAATGCAAAGTGAAACACAAACTTGTTGATCAATATTAAAGACATAACTTATTAAGCATACGTTGTATACAGCATGGTCACAGAAGTTCTTGTCATAGATAAGAGTTGGCCAATTCGTCACACTCGCCATTAATCATCGGCAAGAGCTGATAACTAAAGGGTAATGGTGACAATCAGTTTGATGAAGGCTAATTTACTCCCGATATGGCCAGCATGATAATTGAGAGTTCAGTTGAATGGCTGTTATTGTATGCAGACATTTCTGACGAAGTCTATAATATAGCTCGATTCCTTCGACTGAACAATACCTTATTAGCCTCAGATCAAGAGCATCAAACATCTCAGTGAATAAGAATTAAGCAGAGGTGCTCAAAGGTGACAAGCCCTATCATGTGGCCAGAGTTCTGCTGCAAAAGAAATGAAATTCCACCTCGCACTGCATAACTATCGTTGCTAAAGCTTGATTCGCCTTGGAAGGAGATGTAATGGTAAAGCCTTCGCCAGAGTTAAAGGGTATTACTTCCCAATACTCCATCACACCCAGATAGTTTTGAGAACGTGCCAATTATTGGCTGAAAGAATTGATCGTGCAACCGAGTGGTCTCTGCAAAACACATGTTCCTTGGAACTGTAGTACCCAGTAGAGGAGTATTTGAAAATGCTAGGACTCAAATGATGATGAAGACAGTAGAACAACTTACAGAGACTACACTGAAGTTTGTCAGACTTGTAATATGAGACTCTGTCAAAAACCTTAACCAAATGGCCCAAGCTGATATAAAGTCCGTAACTTACTGATTGAAATTTCAGAGTCTTCGCAAGAAATAATGGATCATTGTTCTATTTCGAAGGGAAATCCAACCATAAAGTGAACACAGGAATGCCGCCAGCCAGTTCCGTGCTAAATCAGACGAACCCCAGTTTAGGTTTTGAAAAGGAGTGGAGAAACACATTTGGAAAAACTTATTTAATGGATGTTAGAGTTATGCCATCTAAATCTAATGGGCCTGCTGCCCCGGTATCTGGTCCGAAAAAAAGATGGCTTCTGTGCGCATATCGTGTGTTGACTTCAGGAAGGTGTGAATGTCTGACAAAGAAAGACTGCCTTTCCACTTACCAAATTATTGCAGAGTGCATGGATCTCTTAGTGAAATGTGTTACCTACCACACTAGACATGATTGGCAAGGTTATTACAGATAAAAGTTGGAGCCTCAGACCCCATACAATTTGCTTTCAAATCAAGTATGGATGTTTTGAATCGTTAGAATGCCCTTTAGGAACTTGCAACAGTCCGGCAACATTCAACGAATGACTTCAGACGTTGTTCCTACAAGGCTCTGAATTGGAAAGAGTGTTTGCAACCTTGACGATTGTATTGTCCTTGGAAACTGTTTTGATGATCATCTGTTCTAGATCTCGACAGTTTTGACCAATTATAACAGCACATAATCCAAAAGTTAAACACGAGGAAAATGCTCCTTGTTACAGAAAAGGAAATCCAGTCTCCTTTGGCCGAGTGGTTATGAGAAAAGGACGTAGCTCTTACTCAAGCACGTATGCAATTGCGTGGGCTCAATGGCCAATACCGAGGGTCATAAAGCGTGGAGACATTTTCTCGTTTATATGAACTAACCCAGGAGCACATTAAGGACTTTCGCAGTCTCTTGAGCCGCCACCGCTGTATAGCTCACAAAACCAAAAACCCATTTATGTGGAGTGCGAATGCAAAGATAATGCATTTAAGTCCCTACGTCACACAATGTCCACAGCCAGCAATAGTTAGCATTTTCCAATCCAAGACTGTTATACTGGATACGGAGGGGTTGCATAAAGATTTTGCCCAATAGTGCAGACTGTCGCAAATAACAAAATGACAGAATAAGTTGCTTATAAGTTTACTGCAAGTAAAAAGCTTTATCACCAGCTCAAGGCGATATTGTACACAAGGAATAGAGATACTGGGCTAATTGTTGCTTTCACAAGAACAATTGCCAGTTTTATCTCCTGGAGCATCATCATATTCGAACAGAATCCACCATAGTTTGCTTGGCTTTGTATTTATAAAACATTGAGTGACAACTTGCGAGATGTGAGGAATATGTCCCAGTCAAGTATGACGAATTACAGCACAGAAGTGTGTAAAGCACACCAACGAATGCGGGAGGGAATTTCAAGGATACCAGTCACAGAACCAATGTGATTGCTAAGCATGGCGGCAAAGTAGTTAGATAACTCGAGCATGTGGGGGTGCAAGCATACTGCGATGAGGAGTGTCATGGCATTGAGTAGGATTTGGGGAAGATTATGTATGATATATGTCCCTGCAATTCGCACGGCACGATATTGACCTCTTTTACAGAATAATTCCAATCTTAACGAGCCCTAATAACACATGTAACTGGTCGGAAACACATTGGTGCCACAAAGATGTTGAAGGATAAGCTCAAGGAAAAGACCAGGAATTGAACCCTCTCCAGTATGGAAACGGAAGTAGGTCCGAGTGACAATAGAGCTCTTCCTCTCAGTGCAGCAGTAAAACAGTGGTGAGGCTGCCAGAGCCTACTCAAAGATCATTTAAAGGTTCTCTATTACACTTGGATAAATGATGATGCATACGAAATATGCTGGTGCTTGTTCCAAAGAACACTTGAGAACACGTTTGTCAGTTGATCATGATTCAAGTCGTGCAAGTCACCAGTTGGAGATAACGAAGATCACTGCCAGAGGGTTCGATAAAATATATTTGGTTGGTGCTGACCAGGACTGTAAAAACGTACTTCAAAACTTGCAAGGAGGCAATACAAGCAAAAGCTCTCACATTCATCCAAAAGCCCCTCTTGGGTCAGTTCCCATTTTGGTTATCCATGAGAAAGAATTCAATATAGATATTTTAAGGGCATATGTGAATCTAACAGACGTAACGTTATATCGGTATTGATGATTGACCAGTTTTACCTAAGCTGGTTGGAATGCTACTGCGATCCTAATCACAGGAGCAGAGAATAGCAATGTCACTGGTTGAAGATCTTATTGCACAGGATGGGAATGCCCATTCAAATTATTCGGACTCAGGCAAGAACTTCATGAGTGTCTATTTCGAAAGCTGTGTATAGTATGCCGGAGATTCAAGATCCGCACTGACTCCTGATAACGACATGTGACAAATGGCAGTTGAAGCGATACAACGAACATCTTGCATAACTTCCGTGCTATTTTGAAAGAATGTACGCCTTCCAGCGGCATTGGGACTCGGACACTACAGCTCATTGCTGGTTGCATTAGGGCTCACATTAACAGACAGACAGGGTTCTACGGCAACAAAATGATGTTAGGAAAGAATTCTGCACCGTGGTACTTATATGGGTGTAAGGGTGAAACCAGGAAACCAAGCTCCAGTTGGACTATGTATGAGGAAAACTGGAGTGAAGTCTTAACACAAGTCACACTATCGATAGAGAAAATTTACTCAGTGCACAGGCAGACAAAAACGACATATGACATGCGTCTTCACAACCATGTACTACGATGTTGGCGGATCTCGTGTACTATGATGACCTCTCTCACCAAGATTCGGTCAGTCAAAAAAATTTAAGGAAGTCCATGGATGAGCCCATGTTTGGGAGACACAAATTGTCATCTCGTTTGTATCGGATCATAGGACCGCAAGAAAGCAAAGTAGTACTATCATCGAACTAATAACTATGTCAGACTAGAGAAGATCACCGTTGTGGTTAAGCTCGACTGAGGCATAATATATCTGATGCTAAATTTCCCAACACCAGAAACATCGAAGCAATATTGCCAGAATACTACCATCAGAACTACCTGAGGAAGGATTCTAATGAGGATTCTTTAGAGAGCCTCTGGTTGGATTGAGGACGAAAGAAGAGGAATCAAAGGATGAAACATCTGCACCGTCAGAACGCGAGCCTTGCTAGGAAGCTACAAAAAGGCCACAGCGATGGTAAAGCTTCCTAATTGCGCTGCAGATCTTTGACATCAGTAATTAAATCTGCAGCTTCAATTATTTGTTGTACATACTTCGCTAACTGGTATATAAGTTTTTCTTATTTTCTCTTTCATCTTTTGATTTTGTTGACGTGTTTTTATGATTACTGCAAGATTACGGTATATGTTTTTTTTTATTTCACTATTAAAGTGGGCTTTGCTTTTTTATTTTATCCACATATAATGTGTCTTGCTTTTCTGATGGATCATCGCTTGGACCATGTCAAAAAATACCACGGGGGGAGTGTAAGTGGAACGAATATGTTAGGGGAACGAATTGATCTAGGATGCAGCTTCAGTTGTTGGATGCCCGCCTAGCTATTCAGATTGAACAACGTGTCTCTGACCGACCGATCCGTGCAAGCAAAGGTAATCGACCAGCACTAACAATATTTTATTGAACTGACATTAACGGCAATTTAACTATCAACTTTAAGACAATATGGGAAGATTTACAGCTTTTCACATCGTGAAACTTTCCCATATTATGTATCAATATTTCATGAGCCATTGATCACTGTGTGTATGTACTCTCAAAGTTATTCGATACGCAATAATTCGATAGTGTAATCATCTGTTCAATATGCGAATGATGTATATAGCGAATTTGTAGTTGAATATTTGGTCACATGTCTATTTACGGAATTTTAGCCTGTTAAAAACTGATTTTCCTGATTTGACCTTGTCTCCAAGTCCCTGTCCCAAGAAATTTAAATGATCAATTCAGAGATCTTTAATAAGCACCGACACCCCAGAGCTTGGTTTAGGCGCGAAAGATATATACAAAAGGCGAAGTGTAAACATGTTGTAAACGTAATCGCGATAGATCCAAAAAACATATCAGCAAAATCGAGTGTAGGGCAACACGGACCTCGACAAACGAAGGTAGGATCGGTTGCCATGGAGGAGTAAGCATCCTCTGCTGACCCGGTTACACCGCGTGAGCCCTTAGTCGAAGTAAATAAACGGGATTACCCGTAGTCAAAATCTTGAACTTTGTATTCCTCACGTTTCAGAACTCAGAGATACAATCATTCTCATCTGAACGCACTGAATTTGCCCTTCTAGTGCGCTATTTATTCTAATAATAGTGATGGCGGACCCGTGGGGGATCCGGTTAAAAAATCGGTCTGGCATCCCTTGCGTGTCGTAAAATGCATCTGAATGGGGGTTATTCTGTTGGAACCGGAAAAACCAATGGTCCGTGTCACAGCAGAGTGTACACGAAAAAATCCCTCCGCTGCAATGCCCTGACGCACGAGCATAAGTCTAACATTTTGTAGCCCTTCATCGCATTTGTGTCGTCTCGTATGCAGTGCAAATATTCTCGTGATTCTCGGTGGGACGTAAAACAATAATCAAAGTGATTCGCTTTTATCATTATGTAATGTGCTTTTGTCTTTCTGTGATGTGCATCTGTCACTCTGTGATGTACATCTGTCATTTTGTGATGTGCTTTTGTCATATTATCACCATGTGATGAGCTTTTGTCATTATATAAAATGGCGAAGTAACAAAGTATGAAACGTAATCATAGTCCAAAAAACACATACAAAATCGAGTGTAGGGCAACACGGACCTTCGACGAAAGCGAAGGCAGGATCAGGTGCCATGGAGGAGGAAGCATCCTCTGCTGACCGGCATGTGATGTGCTCTTATCATTGCTTGATGTGCATTTATCATTGGGGATCCGGGTTAGAATAGGTCCTCGGCATCCCCTTGCGTGTCGTAAGAGGCGTTTAATGAGGTGGTCCTTCGGATGAGACCATAAAAACCAAGGCCCCGTGTCAGAGCAGGTGTGGCACAATAAAGTTCCCTCCCTGCTCTAATAGCCAAAAAAATATGCAGCCCTTCAACGGCAGTAGTGACGTCTACACATGAGTGAAAAATTCTCGGTGGGACGTAGAACAATATATGATCAATCATTATGTGATGTGCTTTCGTCATTATGTAACGCTCTTATCATTATGTGATGTACATCACATAATGACAAATGCACATCACATAATGACAAAGGCACATTACATAAGGACAAATGCACATATATCACATAATGAAATAAGCACATCACATGATGGCAAAAACACATCACATAATGACAAATACATATTTCACATAATGACAAATGCGCATCATGAAATTACAGAAGGCAGTTAAGGCGTTCCATAATTCCCCATTGGAAACACAAAAAGGCGAAGTTAACATTGTGTCAAACGTAATCGTAATCCAAAAAACATATACAAAATCGAGTGTAGGGCAACACGGACCTCCGACAAAAACGAAGGTAGGATCAGGTGCCATGGAGGAGTAAGCATCCTCTGCTGACCGGTCACACCCGCCGTGAGCCCTTAGTCGAAATAAAGTAAACGGGATTACCCGTAGTCAAATCTAGTAGGAAAATGACAGGCTAACAAAGGGTATGAAACAAATCAGTCACCATATGACTTAGTGATAATTTGTAATCGCAAACAAGGTCATTATAGCGACCGTAGAATTTGCGAAATGATGACTTTAAACGAGCTTCGTTATAACCCTGCAGCATCAACTTTTTTGTAAGTAGTTGGTCTCGCTTTAAAAAGTCCGCATACGCATAGCATGCTCTTGCGTATCGAATCAACTGGGAGATATACACACCATAAGCAGGTGATAGTGGTATATTACTACATAGAAAAGGAAAGTTGACGATTGCAAAGTCATCACGCTTATCATATAATGTAGTTGTCAGTCTGCCATTAGAGTCAATGTTAAGTAAAATATCCAAATATGAAGCAGATTCTGTGGTGTCCTTTATGTCGAGTTCTTCGGGATATATCAAATGGACATAATTGTGAAAATGATGATTGTGACATTTGAAATGCCATTTGAAGACGCGATTGAATGGGGCGGTCATTCGGATGAGACGACAAAAAACCGAGGCCTCGTTTCATAGCAGTGTGACACGATAAAGATCCCTCCCTGCTCAAAGTCTGTACCATTGGTTTTCCAGACTTTAGCAGAATTGGTACAAAAACTGTTGCGGGATAAACAAAAAAAAACCTTGCCGTGTCCTTCAACCTTATATATGTAGGTAGATAGGTGATGTTATCAATTAACAAACCTAATTTTCACAATTATGTCCATTTGATATATCTTGACGAACAAGAAATAAAGGAAACCACGGAATCTGAAAGATCTGCTTCATATTTAGATATCCCCTGACTTGGTTAGTGTTGGCAGTATTTGACCCTGGACGGTGAAGAGCTTCATGGTGTTTGTAGCCCCGGAGTAATTGACCCTGGATGGTGAAGAGCTTCATGGTGTTAGCAACCCGGAGTAATTGACCCTGGACGGTGAAGAGCTTCATGGTGTTTGCAACCCGGAGTAATTGATCCTGGACGGTGAAGAGCTTCATGGTGTTTGTAGCCCCGGATGTCCAGACTTTACCGTCACCGACACAGCTATCACTGTGTAATTCACCCTGGACGTTGAGTAGCTTGACAAATAGATATAACTAGTTTTTCATTTCGGGGTTGGAGTCTTATTTTGTTATTGAAAATATTCAGTACACCCATTATATGTCGTACAATGATTAAACGTAGTTTTATATTCTGTAATGGAAAAAGGCTGCCTATTCCAGCGGCACGTCCCTATCTATCGGTATATAGTAAGTGTCCCCCGCGAGATTCTCCTGATGTTGTATCATATTTTTCATATTTTGTCAACATCGCTACTTGGTCAAAACTTTCCCAATCTGGCCAGAAAGACGTACAATTTTCTCAATTTAAATGGAGCCAGACACTGTACCAAAGTACTCACTGACAGCCCTACCTGTACATTTGCCAAGTTTATTCTCGCCCTATAGTCAGAACCTCTACCCCGAGGATCATGATATGCACAATTTTGGTACGTGTCTTCCTGTTCTACATAGATACACATTTAATTTAAAATTTGCAATTACGGCGTGACGAACAACGGAAGACACGGACCAATAGCAATAGGTCCTCTCAGGTGATCTGATAAAGTGCTATGTGTATAAATTAGCGCTTTTTCATATTGACATACCTCTCACATTTGGGGGAATGACAAGACTGTCAATTTCTCCACTTTATCTACACCAAGGAGAAAATAGACTGATTTACTAAAATCATATTATGCCATACCAAACTGAAACATATTTATGTTACATATAAATAATCAATCCAATTTTTTTCATATTTTGTCAACATTGCAACTTGGTCAAAAATTTCCCAATCTGGCCAAACAGACGTATATTTAAAGTTTGATTTTGGAGGCAAAAAGATGTCTCTCCTCGTGCTGTCAGTTGAGTAGTTTCAAAGGGGTTGTGTTAATGATTTTTGGCAAATTTCTAAGTCCAAACGGACATAATTCCCACAAATACTAGAGGATCAAAAATTCCTGGTAATATGCACAACTACATATGATGTCCTTGCTACATATCAAGTATCTTAAAATTCGGATCAGTAGTTTCAGAGGAGTTGTGCTGAAAAAGTTATTCAAGAGGATTTCAGACAAATTTCTATAACTCCCAAAAAAACTAGAACAGCAAATTTTCCTGGTAACATTATGTCCTTGCTACACGGACGTCGTTGCGAACATTCCCCCTCAGTTTTGAACGCCGTGATGGCGGACGACCAAAATGGCGGATTTGTGCTTTCGAGAAAGAGGTTTTTCCTCGTTAATTCATATGTAGGAGTCGTTTTCTCTCCGAATTTAAACCCAAGTCTAGTGTTCACTTGGCTGCATCTAAACGCTGAGCAGCAGACCCGCCGTTCCCGCAGATCGGCATTGATTTGGGGTGGCTGTTGTCCTGCCAGCATATCCCACACTTAATCACTTACCCCCACTTTCACGGCCATCGAGGGATCGTCCACAGTCCGGTTATTGATGGGGCAGTTGATCACGGGGCGGTGGGCGTCTGGGTGGCGGAGTCCTCCTGCTCGGAGACCTGCTCCTGGGCCGCCGCTGGGGTGAGGGAGACCTCGGGGAATACTCGGACTGGATACCGGTGTGTATTCCAGCATCTGGGGTGGCGGTGACAGGTAGTCCGTGACCGTGGTGGGCAGTCTGGGCGGTGTCGCTGGTCTAGGGGAGCTGCAGCTCTTGGCGGACTCGCTGGCACAGTCTGCGCGGCGGTGAGGGCGGAGGAGCGGTGGCGCTGGCTCTGGACAGGTCCCGCAGCCTAGAAATGTGGACCGGATGGTCCTCCCCGGCTCCATACCTCTGCGAGCTTGGTCCACGGCTGGTTTACATGGTCTGGGTCAAATCGGGTGTTGTGAAAACTCCCAGTTCTGTAATACTCTCTGTTCCCAGCTGTCTCCTCCTTTTTCTCCCTATCACCACCAGTCTAAAGGAATCCCGGTAGCCCTGGAAATCATACCGAGAGCATCTTTCGTCATCTTCTTACTCTAAAACTTGTTGCTCTAGGTCGTTGGTTCCAAAAATCGGAATGCCGGAATTTGACGTTGCGCTGGTTTAAATCGGGGAGAGCACGGACGTCGTTGAAAACATTCCCCTCAGTTTGAACGCCGTGATGGCGGACGACAAAATGGTGGATTTGTGCTTTCGGAGAAGGTTTTTCTCGTTAATTCATATGTAGGAGTCGTTTTCTCTCCGAATTTAAACCAAGTCTTAGTGTTCACTTGGCTGCATTCTAACGCTGACAGCAGACCCCGCGTTCCCCGCAGCATCGGCACTTGATTTGGGAGTGGCTGTTGTCCTGCCAGCATATCCCACACTTAATCACTCTACCCCCACTTTCAGGCCCATCGAGGGATCGTCACAGTCCGGTTATTGATGGGGCAGTTGTGATCACGCGGGGGCGGTGGGTCTGGGTGGCGGAGTCCTCCTGCTCGGAGACCTGCTCCTGGGCCGCCGCTGGGGTGGGGGAGACCTCGGGGAATACTCCGGACTGGATACGGGTGTGATTCCAGCATCTGGGGTGGCGGTGACAGTAGTCCGTGACCGTGGTGGCAGTCTGGGCGGTGTCGTGCTTAGGGGGAGCTGCAGCTCTTGGCGGACTCGCTGGCACAGTCTGCGGCGGCGGTGAGGGCGAGGAGCGGTGGGCTGTGCTGGCTCTGGACAGGTCCCGCAGCCTAGTAAATGTGGACCGGAATGGTCCTCCCCGGCTCACATACTCTGCCGAGCTTGGTCCACGGCTGGTTTACAATGGTCTGGGTCAAATCGGGTGTTGTGAAAACTCCCAGTTCTGTAATACTCCTCTGTTCCAGCTGTCTCCTTCCTTTTTCTCCTATCACCACCAGTCTAAAACGGAATCCCGGTAGCCCTGGAAATCATACCGAGTAGCCATCTTTCGTCTATCTTCTTACTTCTAAAACTTGTTGACTCTAGGTCGTTGGTTCCAAAATCGGAATGCGGAATTGACCTGTGCGCTGGTTTAAATCGGGAGAGCACGGACGTCGTTGAAACATCCCCCTCAGTTTTGAACGCCGTGATGCGGACGACCAAAATGGCGGATTTGTCTTTCGAGAGAAGGTTTTTCCTCGTTAATTCATATGTAGGAGTCGTTTTCTCTCCGAATTTAAAACCAAGTCTTAGTGTTCACTTGGCTGCATCTAAACGCTGACCAGGACCCCGCGTTCCCCGCAGCATCGGCACTTGATTTGGAGAGTGGCTGTTGTCCTGCCAGCATATCCCACACTTAATCACTTACCCCACTTTCACGGCCCATCGAGGGATCATCACAGTCCGGTTATTGATGGGGCAGTTGATCACGCGGCGGTGGGGGTCTGGGTGGCGGAGTCCTTCTGCTCGGAGACCTGCTCCTGGGCCGCCGCTGGGTGAGGGAGACCTCGGGGAATACTCCGGACTGTGATACCGGTGTGTATTTCACATTCGGGTGTGGCGGTGACAGGTAGTCCGTGACCGTGGGGCAGTCTGGGCCGGTGTCGCTGGTCTAGGGGGAGCTGCAGCTCTTTGGCGGACTCGCTGGCACAGTCTCGCGGCGGCGGTGAGGGCGGAGGAGGCGGTGGCGCTGGGCTCTGGACAGGTCCGCAGCTAGTAAATGTGGACCGGAATGGTCTCCCCCGGCTCCATACCTCTGCCGAGCTTGGTCCACGGCTGGTTACAATGGTCTGGGTCAAATCGGGTGTTGTGAAAACTCCCATTCTGTAACTCCTCTGTCCCCAGCTGTCTCCTTCCTTTTTCTCCCCTATCACCACCAGTCTAATACGGAAATCCGGTGCCCCTGGAATCTACCGGTAAGCCATTCTTTCGTCTATTTCTACTGTTCTAAAACTTGTTGACTCTAGGTCGTTGGTTCCAAAACTTGGAATGCCGGAATTTGACGTTGCGCTGGTTTAAATCGGGGAGAGCACGGACGTCGTTGAAAACATCCCCTCAGTTTTGAACGCCATGATGGCGGACGTCCAAAATGGCGGATTTGTGCTTTTGAGAAGAAGGTTTTTCCTCGTTAATTCATGTGTAGGACTCGTTTTTTCTCCGAATTTAAAACAAAGTCTTAGTGTTCACTTGGCTGAATCTAAAAAACGCTGAACCAGCAGAGCCCCGCGTTTTCCCGCAGCATCGGCGACTTGATTTGGGGCTGGCTGTTGTCCTGCAGCATATCCCACACTTAATCACTCTACCCCACTTTCAAGCCCAATGGGTCGTCACAGTCCGGTTATTGATGGGCAGTTGATCCACGCGGGCGGTGGGGGTCTGGGTGGCGGAGTCCTCCTGCTGAGACCTGCTCTGGGCGCCGCTGGGTGAGGGAGACCTCGGGGAATACTCCGGACTGGATACCGGTGTGTATTCCAGCATCTGGGGTGGGGTGACAGGAGTCCGTGACCGTGTGGGCAGTCTGGGCGGTGTCGCTGGTCTAGGGGAGCTGCGACTTTGGCGGACTCGCTGGCACAGTCTGCGGCGGCGGTGAGGGCGGAGGAGGCGGTGGCGCGTAGCGCTGGCTCTGGACAGGTCCAGCAGCCTAGTAAATGTGAGACCGGAATGGTTCCTCCCCGGCCATACCTCTCTGCCGAGTTTGGTCCACGGCCTGGTTTACATGGTCTGGGTCAATATCGGGTGTTGTGAAAACTCCCAGTTCTGTAATACTCCTCTGTTACCCAGCTGTCTCCTTCCTTTTTCTCCCTATCACACAGTCTAACGGAATCCCGGTAGCCCCTGGGAATCATCCCGAGTAGCCATCTTTCGTCTATCTTCTTACTTCTAAAACTTGTTGACTCTAGGTCAGTTGGTTCCAAAATCGGAATGCCGGAATTTGACGTTGCGCTGGTTTAAATCGGGGAGAGCACGGACGTCGTTGAAAACATCCCCTCAGTTTTGAACGCCGTGATGGCGGACGACCAAAATGGTGGATTTGTGCTTTCGAGAAAGGTTTTTCCTCGTTTATTCAATGTAGGAGTCGTTTTCTCTCCGAATTTAAAACAAGTCTTAGTGTTCACTTGGCTGCATCTAAACGCTGACAGCAGACCCCGCGTTCCCGCAGCATCGGCACTTGATTTGGGAGTGGCTGTTGTCCTGCCAGCATATCCCACAACTTAATCACTCTACCCCACTTTCAGGCCATCGAGGGATCGTCACAGTCCGGTTATTGGGGGCAGTTGATCACGCGGGCGGTGGGGGTCTGGGTGGCGGAGTCCTCCTGCTCGGAGACCTGCTCTGGGCCGCCGCTGGGGTGAGGAGACCTCGGGGAATACTCCGGACTGGATACCGGTGTGTATTCCAGCATCTGGGGTGGGTGAGAGGTAGTCCGTGACCGTGGTGGGCAGTCTGGGCGGTGTCGCTGGTCTAGGGGGAGCTGCAGCTCTTGGCGGACTCGCTGGCACAGTCTGCGGCGGCGGTGAGGCGGAGGAGGCGGTGGCGCTGTAGCGCTGGCTCTGGACAGGTCCCGCAGCCTAGTAAATGTGGACCGGAATGGTCCTCCCCCGGCTCCATACCTCTGCCGAGCTTGGTCCACGGCCTGGTTTACAATGGTCTGGGTCAAATCGGGTGTGTGAAAACTCCCAGTTCTGTAATACTCCTCTGTTCCCAGCTGTCTCCTTCCTTTTTCTCCCTATCACCACCAGTCTAAAACGGAATCCCGGTAGCCCTGGAAATCATACCGAGTAGCCATCTTTCGTCTATCTTCTTACTTCATAAACTTGTTGACTCTAGTGTTGGTTCCAAAATCGGAATGCCGGATTTGAGTGCGCCTGGTTTAAATCGGGAGAGAGCACGGACTGTTGAAAACATCCCCCTCAGTTTTGAACGCCGTGATGGCGGACGACCAAAATGGGGATTGTGTGCTTTCGAGAAGGTTTTTCCTCGTTAATTCATATGTAGGAGTCGTTTCTCTCGAATTTAAACCAAGTCTTAGTGTTCACTTGGCTGCATCTAAACGCTGAGCGCAGACCCCGCGTTCCGCAGCATCGGCACTTGATTTGGGAGTGGTGTTGTCCTGCAGCATATCCCACATTAATCACTCTACCCCCACTTTCAAGGCCATCGAGGGATCGTCACAGTCCGGTTATTGATGGGGCAGTTGATCACGCGGGGCGGTGGGGTCTGGCGTGGCGGAGTCCTCCTGCTCGAGAGACCTGCTCCTGGCGCGCCGTGGGGTGAGGGAGACCTCGGGGAATACTCCGGACTGAGATCCGGTGTGTATTCCAGCATCTGGGGTGGCGCGTGAGGTAGTCCGTGACCGTGGTGGGGCAGTCTGGGGCGGTGTCGCTGGTCTAGGGGGAGCTGCAGCTCTTGGCGACTCGCTGGCACAGGTCTGCGGCGGCGGTGAGGGCGGGAGAGGGGTGGCGCGTGCGCTGGCTCTGGACAGGTCCGCAGCTAGTAAATGTGGACGGAAATGGTCCTCCCCGGTCCATACACCTGCGAGCTGGTCCAGGCCTGGTTTATTACAATGGTCTGGGTCAAATCGGCGTGTTGTGAAAACTCCCAGTTCTGTAATCTCCTCTCGTTCCCAGCTGTCTCCTTCCTTTTTTCTCCCTATCACCACCAGTCAAAACACGGAACCCGGTAGCCCGGGAATCATGACCGAGTAGCATCTTTCGTCTATCTTCTTACTTCTGAGAACTGTTGATGTAGTCGTGGGTTTCAAAAATCGGAATGCGGAGATTGAGCGTTGCGCGTGGTTTAATCGGGATGAGCCGGACGTCGTTGGAAACATCCCCCTCAGTTTTGAACGCTGTGAGGGAGACCAATAAAGGATAGAATTGTGCTTTACGAGCAAGTTTTCTTTAGCGTCGTTAATGGTAATGGTAGTCGTTTCTCTGCCGATTTAAGAACCTGTCTAGTGTTCACTTGGCTGCATCTAACGCATGAACAGCAGACACGCCGGGTTCCGACGCGTCGCACTGAATTTGGGAAGTGGCTGTGTCTGCCAGACTATCTACAGTTAATCACTCTATCCCCACTCTTCAAGGCCATATCGAGGGATCGTCCACAGTCTGGTTATTGAATCGGCGCAGTTGAATCACAGCGGGGGGTGGGGGGATCTGGCGTGC
>CAJDSM010014099.1:0-14705 GCA_903981925.1 Ostrea lurida | reverse complement strand
GCCACAACTTCTTCGGCCTCGCCACGAACGCCGCAACGAGTATACAGCCTGACAAACATCTGCTGCCTGTGTGGATTCTCGTTCGTGGTGAGGGAGATCGATGGCGATGGTAATGTCACAATCAAGAAATTGTTTAGACTAAAAGCAAAACTTAGCGATGAAAAACGAAATGTCATCCAAAAAGTAATTTCCATTTCTTCACGTGCTGAAGGCGTTTGCGTTAAATGCTATGGAAAAGTAGAAAAGATTATTAGATATAGACGGGAAATTGATGGAATTATACAAAACTGGGAAGACAGTATGAGGAGATGCAAGTTGAGGGCAACACCGGGATCTACAAGGAAAAAACGAGTGCTGCGATCACCAGAGGTAAGTTGTGTATTAGATAGAACGTTCTATCGTTAAAATGACAGATGTCCTCCGGACCCGGTTTAAGGGGACCGAGTCACAGTTAGAATATTCTAACTAGTTGTGTATGTGAACTTCATTGATACAAAAATACTTGGTTCCAGATATACCATGATACATGTACTATTTAGCAAGAGGAGGGTATAAACTTGTTAGGATAAGCAAGGTCTGTCCAGTCTCTTTTATATCATGGTCTGCAACAGGGTGGGGTGGGGGGTGGGGTTAATGGTACCACTGACACCAATGTAACTAATATTGATTAATTGATTATTTATTGTTTTACGTCCACTCAAGAATATTCACTTACATATATGGAGACGTCACCAATGCTGGTGGGGCTGCAAAATTTAGCCTTTGCTCGGCACTCAGGGCCTTTGAGGCAGGGAGGGATCTTTATCGTGACACGGGCGTCGGTTTTTGCGGTCTCATCAGAATGACCGCCCATTAAGTCACCTCTTATGACACGCAAGGGGATGCTGAGAACTTATTCTAACTCAGAACCCCACGGGTTTGTAACTAATTGAATAGCTAATCAAAATGTAGGTTATATTCATGAACACTGATATGATTGTCTGATTATACATGCTTTAAAATAAATGCCAAAAAGTTTAATAACATAGATTTTGGATAAAGGGCGATTTATGAGCTTGATATGGAGAAATCTTTAATGTAAACTAATGAGATCCCCACCCTCAAACCACCTATTCCTTGTTCCTTGTGTTGAGACAAGTTCATTGACACATATGTGGAGGGTTATTTGGGTCATAACTGACCCATCCTTTTATAATTGGTCTAATATTTTGAATATTTTGAAATCTGGGCCTCTTGTTGTCAAATACAATAGTTAAAAATATTCTGTATACAGATGGCTGCACCAGAACCAAAGAACACGTGCAAAGCAGACACAATTGATACACACCATGATGCCACTCGACCAATTGACACAGGTATACTTGAATAAGAAACATAGATAGCACTTGTATTAAATTCGAATATATTGTGTTTATTTCTACATTCAAGTTAAAAATTTGTGCACAACAAACTGATACAAAAGTATTTCATTATATATATGTTTTAACGCCATAGTTACTGAAGAAAAGAAATAGTAAATTGGATACTTTAATATGTAAAATCAACAGTGGTACTTCAGAATATTACAATCTAAAGAACGGGATCTACTCACGTTCTTTCTCAATATATTCTTGTGAATTATAATATTTGCAAATATACACTTAATCTAGACCCTGCAGTCATGAAAAAAAATATCTTTTTATTAAAAATGACCTAGATATATGCAATATGTTCTTGGCCTATATATAGATACTTTTGATAATTGCACTGGTATGTGCACATGATTTTCTATTTTTCTAAAATGTTTTCATAGGTGGCAAATACCGAGAAATAAAGCCAGCAAGGAAGTCCTTAAAATTTGTGGATGATGTTCAAACAGTTCAGAATCCCAAAGAAGGTAATATTATTTATGAATAATAATCACAAGTACTAAAACATTATATAAGTAGACTAGACAAAGCTAGTGCTTAGCTTAGTTTTAACTACATTTCTTTTTTCATTTTAAACATATGTTTGGATGATGTATCTGAGGATCTATTTTTTTTTTTCAGACTTGCAGGATTCCTCGATCTGTTCTGTAGCCCAACATCAAAAAAAGACAGAGGATTGTCTAGTTGTTTTGGGGGTAAATAAAATCATATTAATGTTTTTCATTGTTTCATGCATGTTTATTTTGTGAAATAAAGTAAGAATTTTCTAATAGCATACTAACATACTACCGTCATACTAAATTATGGTATGTTCAAAATCTGTATGCTATGTATAATTGTATATGTCCTGCACACTTTTGATGTTCAGTATACCAGTATATAAATTTGAAAGAACATTTGGCTTATATTTATAGATTCCTGAATATTTCCCACCAAGTAAACCTATTCATTCCAAGGAAGGTATGTATAGCACAATATTTATTTTAATTCAAATTTTATATGATACAAAAGTGGAAATAAAATAATTATTTTGTATGCATTATATGATCCATCCATAAAGATCGGCATGCATGTCTACTGATGGAAAATGTTAATTTAACAAATGACTGTGCATTTTATTCTAGTTAAACCACTCTTAGATGGCAGTGTTGAGGTTGAAGCCCTTTCTGATTATGCATTTATTTATTAGTTTTGATTTGTTTTGATGATGTAATATATGATTAGTTCTATAATTTAATCAAATTATGACCAGCGTAATGAACAATTTGATAAATCCTAGGGACAACCTTTCAAATGTGTAGGACAAATCAAACATCCGACACATTTGGGTATAGTTGTTGGATTTTAGTTTTGTTTTATAAATATCATTAATTGATATTCACCTGCATTTCAGACTTTTTAATGGATGAACTAATCTATATTACAATTTGTTACGTTTTATTGATGTTTATTTTGAAGTACCAAAGAAGGTGGATCTATGTTACATTTTATTGATGTTTATTTTGAATTAACAAAGGTGGATCCAGTCCCCCCCCCCTTAAAATTTTGTTTGTACGCCAAGCATTTAATAAAAAAAACAACGCCTCTTGTTTGTAAGAATTTGTCAGCTTCCGAAATCCCCCTGGACCCCCACTAGGGGCTTCAAGGCATCCTAGCCTTCTACAGGACCCCTCCACCTCCCTCCCTCATTTTGAAATTACTGGATCCACCACTGATTACGTTAAAACTAACATATATTTCACCCTTTGTTCTTGTAAGACTTTACCAGTCTTTGTGATTATTTGTTAATATCTTTTCTTGTTTTCTGAAAAATACACATCACTATTTTATATGATTTTTCCCAATGATTACTATTGATTTAAAGGTGTGACCTAATTTAGATCGTTCAACATTTTCATACTCTCATAAACTGTAATCATATTATGCTATACCACTTTCTGTCCATCTGTCCATTTTATTTTTTTCTCGTAACTCCTCCTAAACCCTTAGGGGGAGGATTTAATGAAACTTAGTACAAAAAAAGATCACAATGTGGAAGTGTGCATATGGCAAGAAATATGCAGTCCAACATTTTTAAAGTAGTTTAAGCCCTTGGATTTTATTTTTAATGGAACTAGGTACGAATAAAGATCATTCATAATGTATAGATGTGCATTTTATAAGGGGAATTGTGTCCATTTTTTTAACGAGTTGTAACCCTTTGACTTCCTTTGTTATGTACTGGTGGTGGTGGTTCATTGGTAGAGCTCTTGCCTCATGATTGAGAGGTTGTGAGTTTGAGTCCCGTTCTAGGGCTAAGAACTCGGTATTTAGAAGTGAAATCACAGGTCTTTCGGATATGACATTAAAAACGGAGTCCCATGTTGCAGCAAGTGTCACGCAAAAGAACCTCATGGTAAAAACCATAAGTGCTAAGCATAGTCTAACTGTGAATCCTTCACTGGCAATGGTGATGTCTCAATATGAGTGAAATATTCTAAACGGGACGAAAAGCAAACAAATTATTCAATGATCATTTGTTATGCAAGTTCTTCCTGATAGACATTTAAGTCCCTGGGTCTATGGTATATGGGGGCGTATCATGTACCATTTAGGCAGTGTCTTATTTTAGGTCTAGAATCTTGTATTGAATATTGAGTATAATTTGTATTGTCTCATGTCAGATTCAAAAAGATAAAAAAAAAAAAAATAATGCAATTAGAGCGATTAATCTTTTAGCCTATATCAATGAAGCAGTATATGCATGTTATGCCTACAATACTATATTTTGATT
The DNA here is from genome assembly GCA_903981925.1 of Ostrea lurida. Classification (NCBI taxonomy): domain Eukaryota; kingdom Metazoa; phylum Mollusca; class Bivalvia; order Ostreida; family Ostreidae; genus Ostrea; species Ostrea lurida. Next base: position 10,523 of record CAJDSM010014099.1, on the reverse strand, counting down.
TCATTTTTTTCAATATAGGTGACGGTCAATTATCCCAGTGGAAGGAAATCTGTTCTAGTCACCTCTGATTCCAGTAAAGTGATTTGCAAGGCAATGGTTGACAACAAAGATGGAGTGGACAAGTCCATTGTTAATGTACTGTGTCAGACAAATCCAAATGCTGTGGTGAATGGGGTTTCAAGAATTGTTCAAGAAGAATGTACCAAGATATGTCATCGAGGTTCTGGTGCATGTCTCCAGAGTAAAGACTTTGAACATTTCCGCAACTTCAAATGGGAAACTTGTCACAAAGATCTCCAAGAGAGATGTCCTCATACTATGTCAGTTCTTTCATCAACTGTACAGAGATTGCCACCAATCAGTTTAAGCAGACCTTTCTTTCATATGATGTTTGCCAGTGCTCTACTTTTGCATGGCAGGAGTCAAGAGATGTCTGCTTTTCAATATATATTGGCATTTCTCCTTGCACGTGGGGGTTGTACCTTGAGGGTAAGTATCACCAAGTTGTATTTTTAGATATTAATGCATGAATGATTATCATTGACTGGCGATAGATTTATTGATTGTTTATTTTTCATTGTGTTGATAATATTTCAATCAAAGTGCCAGATTTGCTGCTGAAGAGCTGCGAATTTACACTTTATACAGCTTTTAGCAGTGAGGGTCCTTTAATGTGTCAACAACTACAATTGTACTGCAATTGGACCTGCTGTTTTACAATTAACCAAAAAGACTCGCAATTCTCTCACTTATGTATGTTAAGAATACTCACGAAGATGCAATCACTAACTATATACGTCTCAGATTTGACATGGCCAGGCTTTGATCTTGTGACCTTTTGTGGAGTGAACATTATACTGTTTTTGCCACAACCACAGTTCATGCAGATTAGAATTATTTCTAAGAACAATAACCATTTTGCTAAATTGTCAAAATTGAACATTAAATGTTTTCTATTACATGTAATGAATACAAGAGATTAAATTCATTTACATGTATTTTAATTTGCATAATTTTTTTTTTCTTTATTTCATAATCAGACCATTGAAATACTTTGCAAGACTGGATTATGTGTTCACCCACAAACACTCCAAAACAAACTCAACAGCTGGAAGGACAAGTTAGATGAAGAACTTAAAGTGCTAAAGGTAATTCACATTTAGTTTTAAAAACTTACTGTTATTTTATAGCTTTCTCAAGTTCAAAAATTTCACATATGATTAAGAGACATATGGAAATGCATATATTATAAACATCAGCTGTTTCCCTTGTGAAACCTGTGTATCAAGTTCAACTTGCTCATTTTGAAATTTTCAGCTCACTTGTTGTAGTGTTATTGTTTTTATACCCCCCACAAACAAAATGGGGGGGGGGGGTTATATAGGAATCACTCTGTCTGTCTGTGCAGATTCGTGTCGGGGCCATAACTTCTTTGTTCTTTGAGGTAGGCATACCATATTTGACACGTGTATGGGTGTATCACTATGAGACAATGTGTTGCGTATATTCATGACCTTTGATCTCAAGATCTTTAATATGAATTCGTGTCCAGGCTATAACTTCTTTGTTCTGTGACATAGGCGTGTCATATGGGTGTATCAATACGAGAGTATGTGCCACATACATTCATGACTTCTGTATAACCTTGATCTCTAGGTCATACTTGTAGGGTTTTTTTAACATGGATTTATGCCCGAGTCATATCTTCTTTGTTCAAGCCTCAGTGACTCAAGTGAGCATAAAATATGTGGGTGGCGGGTTGGTGAATTTTACTCACAGTATTTCTAGTTTATAATAAATTTCTTTTCTGAATATAGATGAAATGGACAAAGAAGGAAGAGCCTTTTGCTAAATATCAGCTTGTAGGAGACAATTGGGACAAGGAGATTCTTCCTTCCTACCGCACAACAGAAAGGAAAACCCAGAGTCTTCATTTATTTCAAGTCTATGCCATCGTTGACCGTTACATTCCCAGAAATCCACTTGGCTCAGATGGATTCCAAGACAATCTAACCTACATCCCTTCTATTGCGGAGCAAAAGCAACTCCTGGAAGAGCTGAAATTCATCTTTGCATCAGCCATCATCAGAAATGTTCCTGCAGTTGCAGAGTGCTTCAACTCAATATATCCAAAATATTTAGAGCACAAATATAGCCATTGTGCTGGGATAAAAACTACACAGGTACAAGCTTTCAAAGCATGGGTATATCTTTGGGATAGTATCGGTTATTTTGTTCAAGTCTTGAGATGTAATGAGACCAAATGAAATTTGCAATTAATTCCCAGTGTAGAGTCACATTTTTTTTACAACTTTATCTGCATTTATTTTTAACTTCCAAAGAATTATTTATTTAAAATTTTGTCTCGATTTTTTTATCGACAAAAATAAATTGTAATATAACGACCATCGATCGATGGAATCAATATCACAAAACATTTAAATCACCATATTGTGACATTGGCTCATAAAAGGTGTAAGCCTTCAGCGTTATGTGCTACCATAAATAGTCTTCTTATGGTAACTAAATTTCTTTTGCCCAATTTTCATTTGTAGTATTCCCTTGGTCTTTTTGACACCAATGAAAATAAAACAGATGAAATGATCCGCCTTCTCAAATTCCTTACTGATCAGTATGTTCCAACTGACAATGAAGAAGTTGCTGATGCTGTTTTTTTCGGAGGTAATGTAAAGTATTTGTATATGTGCCATGTAAAGATAATGAATTTTAATATCTGTTTCAGTATTCTCAAGGGACATAAAACAACAAAAATATTGATTTTCTTGAAGGTGATCGTTTAACTGATGAACGAGTGCAGTGTGCACAAGTTGCACTGAAAGATTCATTGACATCAAAAGGTAGACTAGAAGGATTCATCTCCAAAAGTGAAGATTTTCATCGACTGATGAATTTTCTTGAAGTAAGTGACATTTCATATTTAAAGTACTGACAGGTTCACACGTACATGTTACTGATACAGTAACAGGTTCACACGTACATGTTACTAATACAGTAAATAACATATCAGATGCATTTTTGGCCGGGTTGCACGAGTGCAAAACCGGCATATAAAATGGTGAATGGCGGGCGGGCGGGGAAATAATTTCTGTAACACTTTACTCAGTAACTACTTATCGTAGCCTCATGACATTTAACATTTATCATCAGTGGGTGGTCCCATATCGTGGGATTCGATTTCAGACCTGTCCGACACCTACTTCCTGTTTACCAAACATATTTACAGCAACCCGGCCATTTCTGTCTTTGACACATTTTCTAGGATATGAAATTCGTTCATTCATTTCATGTGAACCCATGTAGAGTTTTCAACATACTGTCAGAAGGAAGTGAACTTTATACTCTGGTAAATTTTCCACTTGTGCTTTTGATATCATGTTGGGGTAGGGTGCACATCTACTGTCCTGGGCACTGAGCTATGAAGCATCAAGTATTATACAAGCAAAGAGACATCTCATTTTAGTATGAAAGCCATATGGCAATCAGTTAATCCACTAGGCTAGAAAAGTTCAAATGGAAGCTGGGGTGGTTACAGATGCATCCAATTAGTTTTAAAAAAGTATTTGATTACAGCAAATCATAATTACATGTTACTGTACAATGTTCAGGCAATTTTCAAGCTGACCTACAGCTCTGATCTAGCAGGGGAACCATGCACAATGCATTACTATAGGAACCTGCTAGGTCATAGAAGCGCCAAGGGAAAAGTAAAAAATGCATACAGGGCATACAAAATGTTATATTATACAGTCCTTGATGCCATCTGTGTTGCACTGTTCATGGATAAGCTTGGATCTGTGGATCAGAACAATATATCTTTACCTAACCTTCAAGTTTGTCATCTTGTGAAAAGATTCAATGGCTTAATGACTTGTGTGAAGAGATTATTGTGAAATGGTTTTTCGAAGACAAAGAGGATGTAATGGAGGAAGTGCGGAATGACCTACAAGAATGTACAAAGAACTACTGGACAGCAACATTCAACAATGGACGCTTCAATGTCATCACTGCGAGAAAGATACAAAAAGTTAGCTCCTTAAAGGCCACGAGTCGGAAAAACATGGCGTTGCATTAAATAGAATGAAGAAATCAAAACCGTGCAAAGTGATGAGGTTCAAGACTACGTTTTAATGTTGTTCAAACTCGTCATGCTTCACAGAAATTTGATGATGGTGTCGATATGGGGATGGTGGCCGATGTGTCCGTTCGGCCAAGTACGAGCTTCCACTTTACCATAAAACCCAGAAGATCAAGTATTCCATTTGTTCCATACACACAACTGCAATGGCATCAGGACTTTTTGACTCCAGACAAGAAGAGCGGTTTATAGTGAACAGATTTTGTTAATTCTTCAGGGAGGAAAGAGTAACAACATAGCACTGGACGAGTATATTGAAATGCTTAATCGTGACAGCAAGGCTGCATGCACAGGCCATCAGACTAAAGAAAGCATCTTAAGACATTCAAAGGAGTATCCATTACTTATCCAGCTTACCAACCAGTTTGAGCAGGCAAGTGAGTTTGGAAACCGAAAAGGCTTTCATCACTATCCATCATATCTTTCAGATGTTCAGAAGGTTGTCAAAGACTTGTTAGATCACAACTTTCTCATTCATGATGTAAATAGGAAGTTAAGCAAGAAGCTGTCTGGATTAGATAGAAACCCGTTTTTGAATTGTTCTCGGGACTTGTCAACATTGCTTCACCGGCATAAACCATCTTCACCCTTTGGGCGGCTAAGAGATTGTCGATTTTAGAATCCGATTTCAAGACACTATACAAGGCTATAGAATATGACATTGTATTGCTCTTCCTGATACTTGTTCATTAGGTATAATGTAAACAGAATATTAACATGTCTGTATATATTCATGTATTTTACATTGTACTGTACATGTTGTGCATATCTGCAAGTTTCAAAGGTATGCTATGGTATAAAAATATATAATTATACTTTCTAAGGAATTTCTATCATTTTAAGATAGTCTGAAATACCATTTCACTTTTAAATTTAAGGTGTATATTTTCTGTATACAATATGAATAGGATTGTTTTAGGTGACACCGAAAAAGCCATTTAATCTGAAACTAGCCCATAAATAGTGATGCGACTTCTGTGTATTTATTTCTGAATTTTTTTTTCCAATTGGGGCTGAAATATTTTCTTTTCCACTTTTAATGTTTGTCCGACAAAATTTTAATGTAAAGTTACAGGAATATATATATTATATATATATACACACTGTCAATCCTCAAGCATTGTTAAATTCCAGTGAAGTATTCTAAACATTAAAAATAGCCTGCCCTTTAAAATTCCCATAGTAGAAATGTTTGGTTTCCAAACACCAATTTTTCATAATATATCTGTGATTTCTAATATGTTTATCTTCAGCAATAAAAATATAACAAACATACAGATTAAAGTGATTTGTTGATATTTTATAAAGTTTGCTTAACGAATCGGAGCATAGGCAAATCAAAGTCAAAAGCAATCATTTGAAATCTTGTAAGGTTTGATGTACGGATCAAACCAGAAGTGAACTAAAGACTGTATTTTGTAATACCAAATGTTTCCTATCATTGATATGGATCATTCCCCTTCACTAAAGTTCCCTCTCTAATCTTAAACTAAGTTTCACATTATTCAAGGCATTAAAGTCATATCAAATTCAAAATCCGAAAGATCTTCAGTACTGTCTGAATCACTATTGTGCCCTGATTCTGGATTTCCCTTTATCAGTTTTTCAAATGGTAGGAGGGCACAAGTTTCACAGGAGCAGCTTTCCTGGCAAATGTCACAGCAGGTGCAGTCCCCAGTGCTGGATTTCAGGACATCCAGATCACTTTCTTTCAGAAATGGCTCCATCATGAGAATTCTTCTGCATGTTGTTCCTTTGTAAATTCTCTTGACGTCAGAGTCACACTGTTGTAAGTGATAGGAGTTGTACATAAGTAAAGCTATGGACTTCTGACCTCCTCTTCCAGCACGTCCAATTTCTTGCACAAGATCAAGCACTGAACACGGTGGGCCAAATAAAACAATGTTAGACAGACCCTGAAAGTCCACTCCCATACCCATTGCGTTAGTTGATATAATGATCCGCAGACGGCTCTGCTCATCCCTGATAGATGACAAGATTCTATCTTTAATAGAGTCCTCAGTTTCAGAGTGATACATGCCAATACAGGATTCAATTTCCTTGGACACCTCATCACTTATGTAGTCATAGATCTTTGCTACATCACTTATTGACTTACAGTATACAAGTGTTTTTGGAAATGATGCTCCTAGTTCCATGAGACCATCCACTACCCATGTCCATGCCATGTCGATGTCGCTAGGCACTTTTTTCACACTGTACTTGATATTCCTCTTGTCAGGGGACTGGTATACATATGTGTGATGACTCAAGGCTAAGGCTTTGATGACTCGTTTCTGAATTTTCTGGGTACATGTGGCACTCAGAGCCAGCAAAGGTGCACCAGGGAACAGGGATCTAAGCTCTCCAAGCTCGCCAAACCATCGTCGGAATGCCTTCTTCCCATTTACTGCATCATCATCTCCCCTAAAATATTTTTTTAAAATTCAATTTTAAAATAAGAAAGCAGATAGTTCAGGCTATAAGCTAATTTTGACTTAACCACTATATCGTATAACATACAGTATACTGAGTATAGCTCAGGTGGAAATTAATTTGCCCACTGTCACCAGTGGGCTATTTTTAGAGTGGGCATTCAAATGTCCACTAAACACAGTTGGTTATGTGTAGAATTAAAATTTTTATATACTTTCAATTTCATCTCCGTTTTTATCCTTCGAAGTTTCTAGCCATTATCACACAATATTGATCCGTAAACTTTTCAGCCTGCAAGCTGACATCATAATTGTACAAAAGTGGAGGATTGATTATGATGTCGCAATACTTTCTTTACGTTGCTGTTTAAAAAATGTCAGCGAAATACGTTTTCAACTTTTTTGTGTTTTTCATCTTTTACTCAGTTAAAGCAATATTGGAAAATATCAGTAGGATAATCTTGTGTTTTGCTTGTTATGAATTGATAACCTACCATGTGGAAATCAAATGAAATTCATCAATGACGATGGCAAACACATCAAGATTTTTTAGCTGCTCCCTCCATTCTCCCAATAGTGACTCGGGACTCCCATAAACTACATCTATTTTCCCATCTAAGATCTCCTTGTCCAAATCTGGATTCTGACCTATAATACAATTTTTAAAATATTATTCATTGTGAGAATTTTTATTTACATTACAACAATTTAAGCATACAGACAGGGTTGGCAAAAAAGTGCGGTTACTAGTATTATTAATAGTTAGTATTGATCGAGCCAGTGGTCAATACTGTTTAAAACTGGTCAATAGTGGACAATTGAAATTTTATTGGTTATTAGTCTAAAATGGTTATTTTCTGTTAAAGAGTTCATTATGATGATAATACTGTAAATTCATAACATGCACTTGCAACATTTTCATGTGAATGAAATTAAATAATGCAAAAGACATTTTTGTTAAATGTGCCAAGAAATACACCCCCTCCCCTCCCCCCATATTTAAGAGCTAAATGCTATAATATTGGTATTTGATAAGATTGTTGCAAGAAATGTATGAAATAGGAAAATGAACTCTTGACATTTCAATTGACCAATTTGGGAGTATTGACCAGGCCATTTAAAACTGGTATTAACTGCTCAACCCTGCATACAGAGAGAGAGAGAGAAGGGGTACATAATTTTTCATTTCATTTTATTCAGACATAAAATACCACAGAGTGTCATGATCATAAAACTGAAACCTGACATATCTATAGCACTATGCAATTATAATAATTTAAAAAAAGATAATATATGATATAATAACTTAAGGATAAATATGAAATGAAAAAGAATTGTAATGATGCTCACGTTTATAAAATAAATAAATGTATAAAAAGAGAGAGGTGTATAACGCGAGGTATAACGTTTACTTAAATGTTAACGGTCTGACACAAGCCAGCTCTCTTTAATCTTTTGTAATTTTTTTTGTTTTTTACACACACGACACATTGCACAATATGATGGACTTCAATTTCAAAAGCTTTATTCAGTTTTCTGACCATCACTTCGATTTGTGTGCGGTGCGTCATGAATTTCAGCGTGTCGAGTGTCAACCAGAATTTATTCTATTTATGAATTAGAATATACTATGATATTAGTTAAATTAAAATCGATGTACCTTTATATGCTGAGGTCAAGCCTTTAATTGAATTTGTTCTTTCCACCTGGTCTCTCATTAGGGACACGAGCGGACAGCACACTAGAACAATGCCGGTACGATCCATCTCCTTCAGAACAAGCGGAAGGATTTGAAAAGGCAACGATTTGCCAAACCCTGTTGGTAAAACTGCCATGCAGTCCTTCCTCTCCACAAGACTTTGCAATATTTCCACCTGCTCACTCTTTAATTTGATATTCAAGTCCTTCTCAACTTTCCGTATGGGCGCAGCCATTTTGCTTGATGATGCTTTATATAACACTCTTTATTCATTGGTCAGGAGTTGACGTCACTGAACAATTTTCATTCGCTGTGCATATTTTAGGAAAGGTCATGGTGAGGTGACCTCTAATGGGGAGTTGTTAGATCCTTTGTGTAGCGATAGTATGGGAGCGGATCAAAGGATCTAATTTTAATTAGATTGGACACTGGATCAGTGACTGTCCGGAAGAACAACGGAGATCGATGAAATGATTGGGGCCGTACCTGGCTCAAAACCCGCTGTGAAGAGAGTACAAACCGTTGGAGATGTGGAATCCCCCCGCACTACTGAAGAACCGCCTAAAAAGAAAGAAACTGAGCCGAAAGTAAAATAAACTTGAACTGTTTTTTCATGCTGTTTAACCAGCTTAGTGAACTGTTTTTATGTTCTTGTTGCTTTAATAAAACTTGTAAACTTAACCTGGTGTTTAGTCTTTATTATGCACAGGAATACACAGGATTTAATACCAGGAATACACTGGATTTCACTGGTTTATTTTATCGATCGATAACACATTCCTAAGTGTGCTACATTTTTGACGTCAGATTTATGCCTTGGATTGTATCGATTTTTTAAACACTGCAACGTCATAATGCTCTCCAAGTCCAAAACCGAATGACGTCACAATAGAGCTTCGCGCTCCTGTGCTAAAACCTGCACTCTAGGCCAGCGCAATACACTAGGCCGACCTATAAACCCGGCCGGGCTCACCGGGCATATAAACCCGACGGGCTCACGGCCTCTAAACCCGGCGGGCTGGGACCCCTGCTGGGGTCAACTGCTTGACACCATTGACCTCATTTGCATAAAAAGTGCACTCAGTTGACCTCCCATGGAGGCGCTTGCACACCTCTTGACCCCACTGCGATGTTCCGTTGACCCCGAAATTGACCCAGCCCAATCAGCGTCCTAGATATTGAACTCCCTATGGGAGGCGCGTTATACTACTGACCTTGAAGAGCTGCTGCTAAACGGCAGGGGTCAAATTCTAAGAATTAATGTGACTTTTGCCGACAATTGCAAGTGATGTGGCTGGTAATAAGGAATTCAAGATGGCGGCGTGGAGATACCTTGTCATATTACTTAATTTACGGGAAGATTTTTTTTTTTCAATATGTTTAAAACGTCAAGTGCCTGTGGTTGTAGTCTCGGTTTACCTGCTCAATATGCTTAGTCACAGCTGCACGATTATGTCCCTTGCACTGATGAATTAGGCTCTTGGCACTGTATTATAACAAAACTGGGATCCTGGGATCGTTTCTGAGTTTTGCCATGTTTTAATGAAAGTAGTAAACACGGTAAATAGAGGAAAAACCTTGTCATGCGAATGTTTGTATCTGTTCGCCTCTGAGGTCCATTTTTCCTGAAGGTTGGGAGGCAACTTAGCAACGATAGGGTTCCCACCCGAGGATGAGTTGTAATGTGCAAACACTGCTTTATACCGTTCATTTTTCATGATAGATTCGATCTCCGCCACAATGTCTGCAAGTTCAAACAATTGTCTGTTGTCCTTATAAGATAGCTTCGGAAAGGCTGATATCTTGTGTTTCAATACATCCTCAACGATTTCAGGGCTACCAAAACGATCCTCCAGGCGGTCCCAAATTTGCTTTAGGCACCTTGACGGGTCCCCTGCATTAGCAGCTCGAATTCGTAGAGCCTGAGTGGACGAGTTTGGTCCGAGCCACTTAACCAGTAAATCAACTTCTTCTGCCGCCGTTACTCCTAATTCTGACATAACGCTTTGGAAACTCAATTTCCAGGCGACATACATATCTGGCTTGTCATCATACCGTGTTAGCCGAGAGAGTAGCAGATCTTTCTTTACCATAAATTTCGAGAGTTCATTGCACACATCTACGGTATTGGTAATCTGAGTGTTGGCTGCGACGGGAGCCGGGGTATATACGGGTGCATCCACATTCAAACATGATGACAGAGTAGGATTCATGCATGCGAGACGTTCACACG
>CAJDSM010014096.1:0-14660 GCA_903981925.1 Ostrea lurida | reverse complement strand
GAGCTAACATATTTGGTTTGATATCAAGGCTAAGTCCAGATCAGTTGAATTTAAGATTGAACTTTAGGTAAAATCCTAAGCAGAGGTTATGAACTTTGCAACATATGATGCAACAAACACCCGTGAATATATGCAGAATACTGCTGTATAGTTCACATGCCGAAAAGTTGAATTATTCACCAATCATCTCATCACAGAAGCATTCAGATAACCACAATTGATTTCTAAAGTAATGGTTTTGATAACAGTAATAATATTGCAAGTTAAAGGGAAATGACAATCAATAGGAATAGTAACCATCTGTCATAAGTTGAGTGTATAAGATGTATAATTGTACCCATTCCAGTAAAAAACAAAAGGTGTGAGAATTTGCTGAGTAATGATATAAGGAAAGACATCCTGGAGATAAAAAAAAATTATCAGGGGGGGGGGGGGGGCATATACAATAGCAGTATTATGGGATAAGATATCCTGTCTGTCTGTCTTGCTGTTTGCTTTTTGTGTCCAGGTCAAATCTTTAATACTGTGATTCTTTGACTATCGAACCTGGTCAGCTGATGCATCTTGAGGGGAAGTGTTTTTAAACCAAAAGTAGGTCACTATGACCTAGAATTTATGGCTATAGATACACAAAATTTGTCTGGATATCTTTTACACTGTGAGCCTTAATCAAAATTGGTTAGTTGATGATCCTGGAAAAGGTTTGGGGGGGGGTTGCAAATGAAAAGTAGGTCTCTGTAGCCTCATTTTGGAATTTTATGGCTGTACATGTGCAGAGTCCGTTCATATCATATCTTGGACACTGATAGACCTAGGACCATGAAGCAAGGTCGGCTGATGCATCTGGTGGGAAGATGTGTTGCAACCTTTGGAATTGCAATTGACAGCGTCACAGCTTGTGACTTCAAACATGTGTACATAAATATGCATGTACAGTACATGTAGTTCACATTAGGCATATCGTATTCCCTAGCAGTACATATTATTTGAAAATGTTTAGGTTTTTGATAATGGTGAATGATTGGTATCATGAATCTTTCTTTTAGTATTTTACTATATTACAATCTCCTGAATTGATTAAATGGCAGTCTTTCAAGTTTTGAATGATACTTTAAACTGTTGATAGGAATATGATCCTTTTTACAAAATGGACCCAGACACTGTTGCAAAAGAAATCCTGGCAAGTCATGATGGTGACAAGGTAAATTTTTATAGTGTTTATTATATTCTAAATGACAGTATTAAAAGTAATTACTGCTATGTATTGACAAAAGCTCAATGAAATAGCGGTACTTAAACTTTAGTTTAGATTTGTTGCATGCACACCAATATATTGATTGAGTGAAAGTTGTAAAATGGTAATCATGCTAAAAAAGAAATCAATACGACTCTGAATGCCATTTATTAAGACTTTGAAATAGATTATCCAGCTATTGGAAAATATTTTTTATTACATGGTCATTTAGGGATATTTATCTGAATCAGAAAAGAGATGAAAAATTGTTGTGTTTATAAAATGTCCATCATTGGGCAATAAAATGCGCAGGCAATAGTATTTATTGAGTTGTATTTATTGATGGAATTCTCGCTTTTTTTGACAGGACGGATGTATAACTCAGGAGGAATATTTGGTGTGGACAGTCAATAACGCATTGGCGGATAATTTCCTAGATCTACTCAGTCAGGTGTACACTTAATCCTAATTCATTCTGACCTATAATCTCTCTCTTATACACAGTAATTGTCATTGGAGCATTCTGAGAATTATTAAATTGTAACTTTTAAGTGCTTGTAATGTTATTTTCAAAGTATAGTATCAAATAATGCTTTGTGTTATTTTTTAAGATATGTCATTTGATTATGGGATTGAAACCCAAAGCGAAGGAAGAGGAAGGGGAAATAATCAAGTAAGATTACACACATATACGCTGATATTAAAAATCAACCTGTATTATATCAGATAATGTGCATAGCTATCCTTATTATCCCTATGAAATAAAGTTGTAAATATTAGATATTCATTGATTAACAATGGCAATATAATCAAGTTACAAACTGTTGACATTCTTAAAAAACACATTTATTCATCTCGGACTAAATCTGAGGGTTTACAGAAAAATAAAAAACATTGCTCCATATTGTTAACAAATGATAAGGAACTGTAAAACGAGAGTATTTAGCGCACTGTTGATTTTAGCACCTTTAGCGCAGATGTACAATTGCGTTAAATTAAGCTGTGCGCTAAACGGTTTTCATTGACGTTAAATTATCTGTGCCAAAAGGTTTTCATTGCTGATTGTGCTAAGATATGTTTGCACCAAATATTCTTGTTTTACACATCTACATGTACATGACAAAAACAGTTGGTACATGATTTAGTTTACCAAATTCTATCAAATTTGCAAAATTATCTGGTTTGTGATCAAGTGACTGACTGACTGTAGTGGTACATTATATCTGAAATGCAGCTTCATGTTACTGATGGAGTGTTTGTAATTTTACAGAGAGTGGCTGCAGAGAGAATCCAAGAGGTCGTTTGAAGTCGGACAGGTCTGGTACCTGTTAGCGATATTTGGTGGAATTCGTGGATTGACTACGTATCTCCACCCGTAAGTAGTTTTGGATATCCTGATTAGCATGATTTGTGTGGAATTCGTGGATTGACTATGTTTCTCCACCGTAAGTAGTTGTACCTGATTAGCATGATTTGGTGGAATTCGTGAGTGACTATGTTTTCTCCACCGGTAAGTAGTTGGTACCTGATTAGCATATTTGTGGAATTCGTGGATTGAACTATGGTATCTCCACCGGTAAGTATGTTGGTACCTGATTAGCATGAATTGGTGGAATTCGTGGAATTGACTACGTATCTCCACCGGTAAGTAGTCTGATATTGACCATTAGCTGATATTGGTGGAATTCCGTGGATTGACTATGTATCTCCACGGTAAGTAGTCTTATTATGCTGATAAGCATGATTTGGTGGAATTCGTTGATTGACTACGTTTCTCCACCTGTAAGTAGTCTGGCACCTGTTAGCATGATTTGTGGAATTCGTGGATTGACTACGTATCTCCACCGTAAGTAGTCTGGCACCGATTAGCATGATTTGGTGGAATTCGTGGATTGACTATGTATCTCCACCGGTAAGTAGTCTGGATATGATTAGCATGATTTGTGGAATTCGTGATTGACTATGTTTCTCCACCGGTAAGTAGTCTGGCACCCGATTAGCATGATTTTGGTGGAATTCGTGGATGTATGTATCTCCACCGTAAGTAGTCTGGCACCCGATTAGCATGAGTTGGTGGATTTTGGATTACTATGTTATCTCCACCGGTAAGTAGTCTGGTACCCGATAAGCATGATTGGTGAATTCGTGGATTGATATGTATCTCCACCGGTAAGTAGTCTCCGCACCCGATTAGCATGGATTTTGTGGAATCGGTGGATTGACTACGATCTCCACCGGATAAAGTAGGTTTTTTTTTTTTTTTTTTTCTATGGTACCTGATTAGAATATTTGGTGGAATTCGTGGATTGACTACGGTAAGTCTTGTCTACAGTTTCACAGATATTTAATACCTTAAAGCCAAAAATATAAATTATTCCATTATGCCACCAGAATCTTTGATTGGGGGGCATATAGTTTTTGCCCTGTCCATCTGTCTGTCTGTCAATTTGTCTGCAGGAAAATTTTTATTATTGGCCATAACTTTTGAATGGCAAGTGATAGGATTTTCATATTTTACATGTGTATTCCTTATGACAAGCCCTTTCTACTAGTACTAAAATGTTTGACATCTTGACCTTCAGAATTTACATACTTCTCAAAAATTTTGGCCATAACCTTTGAATGGTAAGTGATAGGGCTTTCATATTTCACATGTGTATTCCTTATAACACGCCCTCTCAACTAGTACCAAACTTTTGGACCTTCTGACCTTGAACTTTGATCTACTTTTCAAAAATCTTAACATTGGCCATAACTTTTGAATGGCAAGTGATAGGAATTTCATATTTCACATGTGTATTCCTTATGACAAGCCCTTTCCACTGGTGCTAAAATTCTAAACCTCCTGACCTTGACTTTGAATTTTGATCTAATTTTCAAAAAGTTTAACATTGGCAATAACTTTTGAATGGTAATTGATTGACTTTTCATATTTTACATCCTTTCGACAAATCCCTTTACTGGCATGTGGAATCTGGGGACATCAGTGTTTCACAAACACATCTTGTTTCTGAACACTTAGTAAAAATTTGGTAGGTTAGTAGGAAATAATTTTTTTCTCTCAAACTTTATCTTAAGAATACATAAAGAAACAGTCTGATCACAATCTCCATTGAAGTTGAAGGTACATTAAGAAACTGAACACAAGTGGGCTTATTTATTGCTATCAATGAGACCATAAAATACTTTTTAATGTAAATTACCTATAAAGTAATTACAAGTGTCAACTTCAGAAAAAATGTCTCTTTGATGTTTTTTGAGCTATATGTTATAAAAATCCTAGATTTTAAGAGGGTACAATTTATGTTAGGTCAAGCCTAATTGGGTCATATAGTATCCTTCATTTTGTTTTTATGTATATGAAAAGGAATTTCTCTCATTTCAATTGTAAATTTTGTCTTTACAAGAAGTAATCGATAAATTAAGACTTATCTTGACAATAACTTTTCAATGTGTTGGTATTTTTATTTTTGACTTCAGATTCAGTTAGTAAATGGTAGATTAGATTATGGAGAAGGTGACAGAGTGAATGGAACAGAAACTCTACATAGAATCACCAAAGGCAAGCACGCCTCTAAAGCTCTACCCTGGGATGATGACTCTGTCATAATCGTCAACATGATCACAAAGGGAAAGAACTCTGAATTTAACACTCAAATTAATGGAGGTTTCAAATCCAGCACCATTCCCCAAAGATCTCAGTCTGCCTGTAGTAGTCCAATCAAAACCTGTTTGTCTGCATCAGATTCGAACGGATTGACCAACATTAGTCCAGGTCCCTCCCCGAAACTTCGCAAGAAAGGCCTGCAGCAGACGCCTTCACTTCCTGTCAAACCAGGACCAATAGACAACACCAATCTCATCACGCCCAGTAATTCAAAGGTACAATGGTGGGAATCATAGTCAAATTTTTCGTTATTTTTTGTCAGACGTCACATGATTGATGCTTTCCTGACTCATTTTAACGTTTTAAAAATTTAAAAGAGGGTGTATGAAAATTCTAGACAAACGGTTCGGAGAAGAGAAAAGTACACTTTTTTGTTTGTTTTGATGTTAGCATCACAAAAGACGGCACAGAAGAATGATATATCTTTATAATCATATCTTTATTGCTCAAGATTTTCGTCTTGTGGTGCACACATATTACGAATGTAAGTGTTTGAATGGCATGACACATAGAACATCAATATAGACAGAATAATCGTGTTATACTTTCATGAAATTTAAGCATATTCTACTAAGATTACACAATTCTATAAGATTTTTAGCACTTAACAATTGTATGAACTTAAATGAGAAACTTTTTTCCAATGATGCTTTAGATACATTTATTTACAAAAAAGAGCACACTGTAGCAAGACCTTCATTAATATGTAGTCCCTGAAACATTTTACTTTCTCATTTTTCCATTCGCATTCTCCATGCATTCGTTTGTGCGTTCACTGTTCACTCTCCGTGCACACTCCGTTCAGAGTTTTGCGTTCACCAACCACTTGCAATCACCATTCATAAAGCCTTCTCTGTTCGTTCATCATGTGCTCTCCATTTGTTCAGAGTTCAGTCTTTTGTTTGTACTTTGTTATTCAAAACTCCTAATGAAAGAATTGATCTTTATAACAAGGAAATATGAAAAAGGGACATGTGCAAGAGGGGAAGAAAACTTTCATATTACATCAGAATAAAGTATCTGGATTATCGACTGAAAATTCACTGAAAACTCCAGTCCACTTAGCTGCAATAATGTAGCCCTCTCCGATTTTTTTTTAATCTGTAGTTTTCTCCAAAAACAAAAAGCCAAAAAAATACAAAAACACCCCCCCCCCCAAAAAAAAGTCAGAGAGGGCTACATTATTGCAGCTACAGTCCATCCAGCAAAATCACATCCTAAATTTCATAAATAGTTATCAGAAGACTCATTCCTTAGTTGATCAGATAATTGGTTGGTTTTTTTTTCAAACATCAAAATATTTTTCCTATCAAGCTATTTGTACTCCCTTATTACAAAATAGATACCCTGTATAAATCTAAGAACTGAGTCATTGCTGCACATGAAACATCATACTTTTCATTCACACCATAGACAAACCAATATCAAACATCTCCTCCTAGTATTTCTGATCCGGTTTATATATGTTTTCTAGATTTTTCACATTCATTATACAGTTTGGTATAATATGATTCATTCTACAACAGTGTAAACCAAAATTAACAAATTCTTAACTAAAGCAACTTCTTTTGGTGATCTCTGTGTTTTACAAAATACAATGAAGTGTTTGTCAGCACAGATGCTTAAAGTTAAATGCACATGCTACTCATTGTGAACATTATTTGTTAGTAATATCCTGCACTAATCACTGGTACTGAAAACTTACTAATGGTGTTTTTTTTCCCTCACAGATATTGAGTTTAACCAATGAGGGAGGGCGACTCCGCAGAGACACTATGTTGGTGAGGGGTAAGGATTTTGAACTGGTGCCTGAGGTTATATGGCGGGCGCTGTCCACCTGGTATGGAGGAAATATTGCACTTCCCAGAACAGTAAGTCAGAAATGTACTGTATGCAATAAATATATAGAGAAGTGTCTGTAGATGAATACAGAAATGCGTATATTTATAGATGTGTATAAAAGTGTGTACATTTATAGACATATAGAGAAGTGTGTAGATGTATAGAGAAGTTGATATTGTATTACGAGTGTGTAGATGTATATGAGAGGTTGTAGTGTTAGAGAAAGTGTGTAGATGATATAGAGAAGTGTGTAGATGTATAGAGGAAGTTGTGATAGTATAGAGAAGTGTGTAAGATGTATAGAGGAAGTGGTGGTGTAAACAAAGACTTGTTTAGTTAAGAAAGAAAAAGTTGTGTAACGTATTAGAGAGTGTGGTGATTGTATAGAGAAGTGTGTGTAAGATGTATAGAGAGAAGTGTGTATTTATGAGATGTGGTAATTAGAGAAGTGTGTAGATTGTATAGCGAAAGTGTTTGTATAGATGGTATGTAGAGTAATGAGAGGATGTATTGATAGAGAGAGTTGTAGATGTATGAGAGATGTGTGTAATGTATCAATGAAGTGTGTAATGTTTAGAGGATGTGTAGATGTATAATGTCGAGATTAGAGAAATGTGTATAGTGTATATGAGAGTTGGATGTCAGAATTGTGTATTGTATAGAAGGTGTGTAGATGGTATAGAGAGGTGTAATGTTAATAGAGAGGTGTGTAGATTTATAACTAGAAGTGTTGTAGATGTAAAGAAGTGTGTAGATGTAATAGAGAAGTGTGTAAGTGTATGAGAAGTGGTGTAGTGTATAGAGAAGTGTGTAGATGCTATACGAGAATGTGTAGATATAATAAGATAGTATGTGGTAGAGTAAATAGGGATAAGGATGTTTATTGTTATAGAGCGTGTGTAGTTATAGAATGTGTAATGTATTAGAGAAAGTGTGTATTGTATAACGGATGGGAGAGGTGTGTAATGTATAGAGAATGTTAGGTATGATAGATGATGTGAGGATTATAGAGGGTGAGTGATAGATGTTATATAAGATGAGTGTGTAAATGTATAGAGGTGTGTATGTTAGAGAAGTTGTAGATGTATGATAAGTTTTGTAATGTATAGAGAGGTTGTGTAATGTTATATTGAGAGGTGTGATAGATTTTAGAGGAATGTGTTAGGATGTAATAAGAGAGTGTTGTAGAGTATAGAGGATTTCGTGTATAAATGAAGAAGTGTGTGATGTATAGAGAAGTGTTAGATGTATGAGAGGTGTGTATTGTATAGGGAGGTGTGTATTGTATAGGAAGTGTGGTAGGATGCAAAAAGAAGTGTTAGATGTATAGAAGTGTGTAGTGATAGGAAGTGTTGTAGATTATAGAGAGGTGTAGATGGTATAGAGAGGTGTGTAGATGTACATAGAGGAGGTGTGTATTGTATAGAGAAGTGTGTAGACGTATACAAAGTGTGTAGATGTATGAGAAGTGTGTATTGTATTTAGAATGTGTGTAGATGTATGAGAGAATGTGATGTACCAAGTATTACAGCAGAGGTAGTGTGATGTAAAAGAGATTGGTGTAGATGTTTAAGAGAGGTGTGTATATGTATATAGGAAGTGTTAATGTATAACTGAGAATGGTAAGATTATAGAGAGGTTGTGTAGATGTATAGAGAGTGGTTAGTTAATGTATAAGATGTGTATGTATAGATGTTATTGTATATAGAAGTGTTGTGAGATGTATGTAAATGAGGAGCTGTGTAGATGTATAGAGAGGTGTGTTAGATGTTATAGAGAGGTGTGTATTGTATAGAGAAGTGTTGTAGATGTATATAGAGAGGTAATGTAGATGTATAGAGATGTTGTAGATGTATAGAAGAAGTTGTAGAGTAGAGAAGCGTGTATTATATAAAGAAATGCAAGGATTATAGATATATGGAGAAGCACAAACATGTAAATATGTATAGATATATAAATATGTATCTCCTACTGTCTCCTATGATTTATATTCAACGAGTTGGATATATATCATATCAAGCCACAAATCATAGGAGATTCTTTTTTTATCACATTGTCTTTAAATTACCCCCTTCTCCCGCCGTTTTCTATTCATATTTCCACTGTTCGACCCTTAATACTGCATATTACATTCTTTAGCCTTCAGGGACGCCACTATGCATAAAGAAAAAGTGCCTATAAAAATACACAAACAAATTGTGTTTGAGAAAATTTCTATTCCATTGTTAGCAGATTAGAGTAAAAATATTTATGATATTAACATTTTTCTTTTGAGAATATACTACTCTAATAATTCAATATTGTTGAGAATTTGCTCTCTTGCATGTTTGTACACAAACTACGTAAACTTTATACGTACATATGTGATGTCACAATTGGCAAAGGGAAACACAGTGTAATAATAAGAATTCATGTTATGAGTGATATCCACGGGATAAAGGAGTAAACATGTGATAAAAAAGTTTATACAATGTACAATTGTAATACATGTGTTTTATTGTGATTTTGTTGTATTACGCTGGAGTCCATTTTGTACTGAGAAAGTTTTGTTGCCTGTCTGGTAACATTCCCATAACAGAATGAGTAATATTGCTTTGTTTTCGTAGGTAATAGCCTCCAAAAATAATAATGGCAGTCCAGAGCTAGAGTTATACCCTATCACAGTCAAGTTGTTACGGCACCAAATCATTGCTCAACGTCCCACCCCTACCTCATTTTCTGGAGTCATGTCTGGCATCGGTGGCATGGCACTCAGTAAGTAAACCCTAGTTTTAATGACAGCAAAGGTATTTCCTCCAAGGTGATGTATGTTTAAAAATGAATCTGATAAAAAATAAATGTTAGACTTTGATGTTGTTTCAGGTATGACAAGCTATGTTTCCAATGCCCCGCCCATACCAAGGCGTTACGTCGCTTTCACTGCCACCTTCAGCAAACAACACACCATTCAACAAATCTATGAGTTTCTATGTACAAAAGTCCGATTTATCAGAGAGGACATTCGCTTATGGAAAATTGGAAGTAAAGATGATGTAAGAGACTTTGACCTTTGTTTTTAGTTACTTCAGAAAAAAGAGTCTTTAACATATAATTACTTGTTAGTCCCCTACCGGTTTGTATACCGGGGGCTATAGCTTTTTTCTTTCATTTTCTGTCTGTCTTCTGTTCCTGTGCTGTCCTGTCTGTCCCCATTCCTCCGTTGTGTTTTCCAGACTGTTTTTTTACGGCTTGCAGATATTATTTGATATTGGTACATGCTTTCCATACCAAGTTACAGATTAAGATCGAATTGTGTTGATCTATCATTTTCACTAAGTTAATAGCCCGTTGCCTATCCTGCTTCACCAAATATTCCACTTTTCCATAAGTATATGATATAAGCCTACATATAATGAAATTAGAATATTGTTGGTCCATAATTTGTATAACGGTAGGGACTTGTATTGCTGTGCAATACTCTTCAGATGCTTGTTCAAAAATATTATTATTATTACCAAACTGCGAAACGAAGCTTTAGGTTTAGGAATTTCCCATGGCAAAGATATTTTTCATTCCTAAAATTGATTTTGACAGTTCCCATGAGTTGTGATGAACTTTTGTATTTGAGCGAGAATTTTTACTGATATACAATAGGTGTACCCAGCAAATTGCAAAGTTTCCGATAAATTATGTTCATTGTACGGTACGAAAATGACACTTCTAGAAGATGAAGTCCATGACAGTAGAGAGAGTGGGCGTAAGAAGAAAATCAATCTTTATATAATAGAGGTAGGTTTTATTTTACGGATTGATCAGTCATAAATGAACAGCTGCTCGTATTTTAGATGGGGTATTTCGTATGTTATTGGGACTAAGAAGTTATTATATTCTGTTGTCCAATTTCAGTTCGAAAATAAAGACTGACATGGCCCAGAAGAGATTCTCAGTTGGCAAAGAATAAAACCGACAGAAAGGACAAGTGGGGCCACAGGCGTGAAAAAATTTTTTTTATATTGAGAGTTATTTAATTTAGATATTATAGGCCTGTACTGTATGCTTATACAGTGATCCTGTTAATCCGACATCCACTGGGAGATGATTTTTTTTGCTGAAATACACAGTGTGTTGGAATATTTAAAACATGTGTAAAAAACAATGAAAAACTGATATGGATGGGTAGAATTTACAAGGTAGAGTGCACAGTGAACGGCAAGGAAACAGGTGTCATTCTTGTTCGCAGGAATAAATGATTGAAAACCTGGGATTGAAAGTAGTCAAATTAAGTATAATTTTGTCTTTTGGCAGTACACACTCACAAGGAGCTACGGGCTGAACAATCTAAGGGAACTTGTTTTATGAATGCTGCTGTGCAGTGTGTGTCCAAACGTGGCGCGTAACACAGTATTTCATTGGAGGCTACATCTGATTGAACTTAAACAGGTGAGCAAATCATGATATTAATACATTATCGTATAAAAGAAATTATTGCCCTGTATATTAAATAGAACAATGTATGCCTGTATATTAAATAAACAAATGTATTGCCTTGTATTACTAAAAAACTAGGAACAAATGTGTTGCCATGTCTCAATATTTTTTATATATTATATAATGTCGATACTTCGGTATCTCGAACACTGATATCTCAATACCATGGCTATGTCAAAACCACTAGTTCTTTAAGTATTTTTCCCTTGGATATCTCGAATCCTCAGAATCTCTAGGTTATTCTCAATCCATCAGTTCGAGATAATAGGTTTGACTGTATATCTAATGTGATTTTTTTAAGGTTAAAAATCCGTGTGGGATGAAGGGCACATTGCTCAGAGATACGGGAGCTAGTCAAGGATCTCTGGTAGTGGATCTACAAGCCATTGCTCCCTTTAACTAAGGGCTAAATCCACATATATCTTACAGGTACAGAAGTTTATTCACTCTTTGAGCTTTTCATGAGCATGATACTGATATAACATAAATCCATAGTTAAAATATTTTAAAAATAAATGTAGTTGAAAACTTTTTTGTGAATTTGAAATATGGCAGCACAATGTAGTGTAAATGCTTAAAAGGATTTAATAAGGAAGGATTTGACTTGGATTATTCTCTGTTACAGTGGACCATTGGGAAATATGCACCACGTTTTAATGGCTTTCAACAGCATGACTCTCAGGAATTACTAAGCTTTCTCTTAGATGGTCTCCATGAAGATCTCAACAGGTGGGTACAAAAAAACATCCATTGTATGTATTCAGTGTAGGTGATTTTATTTCACAGGATTTTCAAGCACATTTGTCGAAAATAAATTAAAATTTGTTTGAAATTTTACTAATATTTAATTTGCACACACAGGGTCCATGTCAAACCTTACGTTGAGCTGAAGGACAGTGATGGCAGACAGGATGAAGTGGTCGCTGAAGAGGTTAGTAGGGTGGTGGGTGTCAGGGGTCTGTGTTCCCTTCAAAGTGTACTCAAGTGGGGATTTAAGTACATGTAGAAAAGAACTAAACATTGATTGGAAGAGTTGATAAAGAACATGATAAGACAAGCTGTTATGATTGATCCCCACTATTCTTGGGTGGAAAAAAATATTGAAATGATCTATAAGTATTTTAATTAAATTACATGTATACACGTATTTCTGCTAAAATTTGAAGATAGATCTCCTTGAAAATGGAATTTTTTCCATGTGTAAAAATTTAACTGAGTACCATGACTAAATTTTTTGGTAAATGAAGTTTTGTTTTGATATGTTATTTCCCTTTCTTTATGAATGCCCCATTGTAATCATCATACTTGCACTGAACTGAAAAATTAATGTCCTGATATATATTTCTGTTTTTTTTGATAATTGATATAATTTATCATAATTTTTTATCCTCTCACTAACATTATACTTGCCATGTACATTTGTTTACATTATTTTTTTATTGGAACATGATGCCAAAGTTTTTGTTTTATTAAAAATCCAATTTCTTATGGGGGAAAAAAGAAATGAAAATTGCTAACATATTCCAGTCTTTTCTGAATTATGGTCCAGACAGTGGTTTTCCCGACCTTTTGAAGTGGTTGTTTTTTATGATATTGCTATTAAGCTTTTAACTTGTAATAGGTTTCAGTAAATTGGGGAACAAGCATTATTATTACACCAATCATTACCCCATTAACCATCTTAACAATATGGGCCCTTTCTTGAAGAATTGCCCACATTTGCCATCTACCAAGGTAAATAAAATTTGTTAGGAAATTTTGGAATTGATTTTCTTTTATTATGAAGACTTTTTGGGAATCCATTACAAAAAAGGATTTTAAATTTGTTGTTTTTAAGGCCTGGGAACCACTTACGAGAAATCAGTTCATAATATTTGAATCTCTTTCCCACGGCCATTGATAAGTCTCAGGTTGGCGCTGTAAGAATGTGGAACATTTGAGTGGTTTCGTTTTGACTCCATTTAATTACCTTCTCCCTCCACCCTTGCCATGGTACAGCTGTTTATAATTCCTTTTGAAGTCATAGCGTAGGTTTCAATTAATGTTTTTTGAACAGAACGAAGTAAAATTATTTGCCATTTAAATCTTTTAGCATAGTGTAACATGAACCTTTCGGTATCTCGAACACTTAGATCTGAATACCACGGCTATGTCAAAGTGATTTAGAAGTCCCAGCCACTATTTTCTAAGTATTTTCCCTCAATTTCTTCGAATCCATCGAATAATCTCGAAGTTTTTCTATCCATAGAGTGTAAGATAAACGGAGGTTCAACTTGTTATACTCCCTTTGTAACATTAATTCCCGAACGATAATCCGTATCTGTTTATAGATTTGATAATGAATTTTTGCATTTCGCATCGAAGAGGCTGATACAGTGGTATTTGTCAATCATGAAATGATTTTTTAATAGTAACAAGAATTTCTAGCTTGCACAAAGCTGAAAAACAATCTAATTCTTTGTGTGTTTGTAATCGGTTTACCCTGCTGTCTGTACTATTGTTTGTAATGTTGTAACTCAATTTTTGTAGCTCACAACCTTTTTACACTTTTGAACTAAATCAAATTTTGTCAGGGTATTAAAATTGAAGCATGTACTGATTTTTCAGTGAACAGACTAAGACGGAATCAGTGCCAATTCAAGTAACGGAATCCGACTCAGCATTGGATTGAAAAAATACAAAGCCCTAAGAAAGAGCTGAACCAAATCTTAACGACGATCCTCACCGACAATCCTGTTTTTGTTTTGAAATCATGGGGACCCAATTGTCCAAGGTCCAGAAATTTATTTTATATATTAAAAGATAATGTTTTTAACAATTTATACATTAATTTGTGTCCTTTATGAAGAATGTAACACAGAAATTTATAGAAATAGCTCTGAAATCATTTATTAGTGGATACTAAAAGTAAATAAAAACAGATCACTCCAGATCGCTTCTAGATTGCTCTATGTGAAATTATTTGGTTGGTTGACCGTATTTCTTACCTTAGACGCTCCGTCCATCAGAATAAGTTCTTATAAGGATAAAGATTTTCACTACTGAAGTTAGAAATTGTTCGCCGGTTGCATGTTTCTATAAATATACATAGAGATCCGCGGCGTTGTATACACCAGTTAGTTTTTAAATTTAGTGATACAGTTACTAGTACTGTTTACAATAATTTATGAAGACATCACATTTTTCATGGATTGTTTAAGAAATTTTGACTTTACAGTTGAGAATGTAATATGTGAATATGGTTTTTCTTTACATTGAAGAATTTTTTATTTAAAGATTTTAGTAATTCCATTATGTTTGAGTAATTCATTATGGTTTGAAATTTCTGGGATACCGATCCATGAAAATTCACCCCCCACAAAATCTAATTATATCACTTTTGGCAACATGTAAATTTTTGCTGGTTAAACATGTACTTGTTTGCAAGGAAATGGTTTGTCAGTTAATACT
>CAJDSM010014095.1:4312-15872 GCA_903981925.1 Ostrea lurida | reverse complement strand
ATTGGAATTTGAATCAGATCTGCATCATAAGGAAGCTATGCATAAGAACAAGAAGATTTTAAGGTTAGCCCACTACACCAAGATTTTTACTCCTGACTCAACGTCACAACGATGAGATTTTATATGTTTTGTGAAATGGTTGTTTGGGTTAATCTTGGTTGTATATCTATCCATAGGGCTCAGTGGTTAAAGCATCAGAACTGGCAATCTATTAACTCAGGTATGTTGGATCTGCGCACATACTCGCTTACATTAATGTTATGACTATCAGACTGGTCAACTGCCTTATTAGATCATGTTTACTGAAGTTTGAAAAATCATGTTTTGTATCCAAAAATTGTAATTTTCCAATCTTTCTGACATGTAATACTTTTTAAAATCATATATTTTTCATAATCAAATAATTTTGTGCTGTTTGAGAAACTTATCAAGGCACCTTTTTAAAAAAGATGCCACCATATTTTCACTATTTTTATTACCTAATCTCCCTTTGAAAAGGCTGACCCGTCTTCTGAAATCCCCTTTACCCAAGGATTCTTTATTGACAAGTTTGAATTGAAATTGACTGTGGTTCTGGAGAAGACAATTGAGCCTATAGCTTAGGTAAGCTTACTTCAACTGAGATACTGTGGAATCATCATTGTTCGATTGGGGGATCAATGTTTCATGGATTTCATGGATCACCCTTACCCAAAATTACGTCCCTGAACATGTTTTATTTCCTATTACATCTTAATAAATTTATGCCATTTTGCATTATTTATCATAAACCCATGAATTGCGTTCCCCACGAACCAGCAAAATTTGGTTACCCACGAACATTGGCCCCCGGGAATCAAAATGGATTCCACAGTATTAACTGACCAAACCAATTTCCTTTGCAAAACAGTCATGGTTAACCAGCAAAAATACATGTTGCCAAAAGTGATATAATAGATTTTTGTGGGGTGAATTTTCATGGATCGGATCCCAGAAATTCAAAACCATAGAATTACAAATCTTATATAAAATTCTCAAATGTACAGAACCATAATTATCACAAATGACATCCCAATATGTAACAGTCAAATTTCTACAATCCATGAAAATTGTGCATGTCTTCAAAATCATGTAAATAGTACTAGAACTATATCACTAATTTAAACTAATGTTTATAACAATGCTGCGGATTCATGTATATTATAGAAACATGCAATCGAAATTCTTTACTTCAGTAGTGAATTATTCCTAAACTTATTCTGATGACGGACCGTCGTGAAGGTAGAACTTGTCACCAAAATAAAATTTCACGAGCTTCTAACGATGTGTTAGTGATACTTGTTTTATTTACTTTTGTATCACTAATAAATGATTCAGAGTATTTCCCTATAATTTCTATGTACATCTTCATAAATACACAAATTTTAATGTTAATGTAAACATATCTTTTTTTTACTATTTCTGACCTTGGACAATGTCCCTGATTTCACAAAACAGGATTTTCCAATGGGAGATCGCCGTTAGTTGCTAGCTTCTTTCTTCTAGGGCTTTGTATTTCGGGATCCATGCTGAGTCGGATTCTACTTGATTGGCATATCCGTCAGTCCTTTGTCACTATCAGTACATGCTTCAATGCCAAATACACATGGGACAAATTGATTAAGTTCAAGTGTAAGGTGTTGGAGCTACAAATTGAGTAACAACATACAAAACATAGTACAGTACAGCAGGGTAAACCATTACACAACAAATTGAATAGATTTTCTTCATCTTTGATGCAGCTAGAAATCTTGTTAACTATTAACAAATCTTCAGTCATATTCTGGGACAATTACACTGTATCACTCTTCATGGCAAAATGCAAAATTCATGTATCAAATTATAACAGATACTGATTATCTTTCGGAATTAATGTACAGAGTATACAGTTGAACCTCTTATCTTGAACTCTAGGGATAGAAACTTCGAGATATTCATTGAGGGTAAAAAACTTTAGAAAATAGGTGGCTGAGACTTCTAAATCACTTTGACATAGCCGGGTTTCGAAGATCTAAGTGTTTCGAGCATACCGAAGCTCAACTGTATTGTACAATTGTATACCCCTACTAAACAGTTCCTACAAGATTCCTACGAAAAAAGTCCAACTTAAAACTTGTTGACCGGCCGGGCCGGAGGAACTGTAAACGGACTGTTAAAAAGGACTGTTGCCGCTGAGCATATCGCGTAAAGTTGGATATCTTTCCGCATTCGGCTAACTCGCTGATTCTGGTAACCACAGTTAATGTAATCACCGAGGTGTGCCGAGTTGATTTTATTCCTGTCGTTTGGATAATAGAGCGGATGGTCGGTTTCGCGGCGGCAATGAAGAGGAATCCAAGCGATGATTGAAAGCAGGACAGCAAAAGCACAATAAAAATGTGGTAAAACGTATGGAAAATATTCTCGGTGAATATATCTTGACTAGACTTCGCGGTTAAATTTGCTGAAGAAATTCATCTAACATAGGCCCTATTGAGGGAAATTCTACTGTTAGTAGGGGTATAACCAACAGTTGATTGACAGGAGTCTCGTGAAACAGTCGGACCTGTTGGAACGAGTGCAGCTGTTGCCCGCGGCCTACGGCCTTGGGCAAACAGTGGCACTCCGGTCCACAGATGACTGTTTCCCTCTCCATCGCCTCTTTTTCTCCCCTCCCCGCCCTCTCTTCCCTCCCCTCCTCTACTTCTCTCCCCCTCTCCCCCTCTCTCCTCTTCTTCTTCCCCCCCTCCTCCCTTCCTCCACCTCCTCCTTCCTTCCTCCCCTCCTCCCTCTCTTTCCTTCTCTCCGCCCTATCCCCTTCCCCTCATCCTGCTCTTCCCTTTCTCTTCCCTCTCTCCTCTTACTTCTCTCCCCTCCTCTTCCCCACTCTCTCCTTCTCCCTCCTCTCTCCCTCCCCTCTCTACCCCAGTCAACAAATTATTCTGTTACACTAAGGATATAGATGGCATATATTACTTCATCTGTTCAACATAATGATGCCATACCTATGCTTCAAGATGTATACAGCTGTCCATTGGAAGGGAGAGAGAGGTAATTAATGGGGCAAATCGAACACTCAAGTGTCCACATCTCTTTACAGCGCACTGGACTTCAACTGGCCGTAAAGAGATCACTATTATTGACTGATTTTCTCCGTAAGTGGTTTCCCAGGCCTAAAAAACACAAATAAACATTTCTGTAATGGATTCAAATAAGTATTCATAAAAAGAAATCAAACAGCATTCTGGAGTATTGCATGCATACTGTCTCCCTACCGATACAAAAATTATTTGGATCACATATTCTAATTGCATTATATAGCTATTATTGATCATATTTATGGTAAACAGATAGGACAGGACCATAACTAGTTGAAAAATGAACTGATCAAATCAAACTTGAACTTGATCTGTAACTTGGTATGGCAAAGCAATTGTATTCAAATATCAAATGAATATTTCAAGCAGTGGGAACTTAAAGTGCGAAAAACTGAATAATTTATAAATTTTCTAAGTCCAAGAGCCATAAACTCAAGTGAAATATGGATCGATCAAAACCAAACTCCGAACTTGATCTGCAAATTGTTGGCAAACAATGTACCAAATATCAAATGAATATCTGCAAGAAGCTGAGAAAAAAAGTGCGGAAAACTGATAACTTTATTGAAATTTTCTAAGTCCAAGGGCCATAACTCAGTAATATGGATCGATGCGAAACCAAAATTCGAATTATCTGTACTTGGTATGGGCCCCAAAGCAAGTACCAAATATCAAATGAATATCTGCAAGCTTGAGAAAAAAAGTGCGGAAAACTGATTACCGGACTGACGGACAGGACGACGGAACGACAGACAGACAGACAGACGGCGGACGGACCAGACAGACGGACGGATGCAAACCCTTAAGTCCCCTTCGACTTCGTCGCGTAGGCGACTAATTAAAAATTCCTACAAATTGTATTTACCTGGCTAGATGAAACTGTGCAATTCTTCACATGAAGCATTATTTTAAGATGGTTAAGGTGTATTACTGTGTGCTTATATATGCTCTGTTTCCCCATTTTACTAACTATACAGTTAAGCTTATACATATTCATAAAACAACACGTAAAAGTCTAACCACTTCTGACATAAATATCAGAAAGACTGAATATTTTTAGCAATTTTAATTTCTTTTTCCATAAAATTGATTTTTAATAAAACAAAAAACTTTGCCACATTTCCAATAAATACATGTACGTGTACACTGCAAGATAAACATGTGTGAGGGGATAAAAAATTGACAAATTATATCAACTTATCAAAAAAGAAATAATTATCAGGACCTAATTTTTCAGATTCAGTGCAAGTATGAGGGTTACCAAGCATTCAAAAGAAGAAATAACATATCAAACAACTCATTACCAAATAGTCATGGTACTCAGTTAATTTACACAGGGAAACAAATTCCATTTTCAAGAGTATCTATCTTCAAATTGTGAGCAGAAATAGTGTATACATGTAATTTAACTTAAATACTTATAGACTTTTCAATTTTTATTCCCACCCAATGTGGATCAATACAGACTATGTCAAATATATATGATTCTTCCTACTTCCACATAGTATTGATTCTTAATTACATCTTACTTATCCCCACTATGAGATACACTTTGAAGAGGGAACACGGAACCCTGACCACCCACCACCCTACTAACCTCTTCAGCGACCACTTTATACCTGTCATGCCATCCACTGTCCTTCAAGCTCAACGTAATGTTTTGACATGACCCTGACTGTGTGCAATAAATTATTTAGTAAAATTTCAAACAAATTTTAATTTTATTTTCGACAAATGTGCTTGAAATCCTGTGAATTAATACAAATCTCCTACACTGAACTACATACAATGTGTGCTGTTTTCTACCAACCCTGTGAGTCTTCAGGAGACCATCTAAGAGAAAGCTTAGTTAATTCCTGAGAGTGCATGCTTGTGTGAAAAGCCATTTAAAACGTGGTGCAATTTCCCAGGTCCACTGTAACAGAGAATAATCCAAGTCAAATCCTTCCTTACTTAAAATCTTTTAAGCATTTACCACTACATCTGTGCTGCCATATTTTTCAATTCACAAAAAAGTTTTCAACATACATTTATTTTTAAATATTTTTTAACTATGGATTTATGTTGATTATTCCAGTTATTGCTCATGAAAAATCGATACAGCAGTGAGATAAACTTATTCCCTGTGACTTGTAGATATGTTGATTTACCCCTTAGTTTAAGAGGAGCAATGGTTTTAGAGTCCCACTCCAGAGATCCTTGGGACTAGCTCCCCGTCACTCTCTGAGCAATGTGGCCCCTTCATCCCCACGATATTGACCCTTAAAAGAAATCACATAGATATACAGTCAAACCTTGTTATCTCGAACTTTGATGGGATGAGAATATCCAAGGATTTCGAGATATTCAAGGGTTAATACTTAAAAGACTAGAGTGTTTGGACTTTTTCAAACCACTCTCGGGACATAGCCATGTATTTAGATTCAGTGTTCGAGATACCCAAAGTTCGACCATATAATATTATAAAATAAAATATTATAAAATAAATATTGAGACATGGCAATACATTGTTCTATTAGGTATTACAGGCAATACATTGTTCTATTTTAATTATACAGGCAAATACATTTGTCTAATTTTACATATACAGGCAATACATTTTGTTCTATTTTAATATACTATGATTTTGTACCTGTTTAGTTCAAACAGATGAGCCCTCCAATGAAAATCAAAACCATAACATTATGTGTGCTTCATCCACGACATCACAGAAGGCTACGACCTGTAATCAAACCATAACATATAATGTGTGCCTCTCAACGACATCACAGAGGTACGAACCTGTAATCAAACCATAACCATTAATGTGTGCCTCGTCACGACATCACAGAAGGCTATGACCTGTAAATCAAACCATAACATTACTGTGTGCCCGTCAACGACATCCAGAAGGCTACGACCTGTAATCAACCATAACATTTACTGTGTGCCTCGTCAACGACATCACAGGAAGGCTACGACCTGTAATCAAACCCATAACATACTGTGTGTGCCTCATCAACGACATCACAGAAGGCTACACCTGTAATCAAACCATAACATTACTGTGTGCCTCATCAAAACGACAATCAAGAAGCTACGAACTGTAATCAAACCATAACATTAATGTGTGCCTCATCAACGACATCGCAGAAGGCTACGACCTGTAATCAAACCATAACTTAATGTGTGCCTCATCCACGACATAACAGAAGGCTACGACCTGTAATCAAACCATAACATTAATGTGTGCCGCTATCCACGACCATCACAGAAGGCTACGACCTGTAATCAAACCATAACATTAATGTGTGCCTCATCAACCGACATCACAGAAGTCTGACGACAACCTATCCCCCCCTCCCCCGCTTACATGCGAAATGAAGAGGCAAGCATAGGAGGAATTAAGTGCTTTCTCCCCCGTTTAGATTGAATCATGATAAGTAATCATGAGAATATTATTGATAACGCTTACAATATCAAGAAATTTTGAAGGATTATGAAGAGGATGAAAATGTCAATGTTAGGAAATATTCTCACAAACTAACATGTAAATTTCATCACCACTAATAATTTCTGCTGCTAAAAATGATACTTCATATCAAATTCATTTCATGAATGGGTGAAGTACTTACAAGGGAGACAATTTAATCCTGTTTCCAGTTGGAGATGGAACAGCTTGAGGGGTCTTTTACACAGGTGCTTGTTTCATAAATTTCGCAAAGTATCTATAATAATACTAGCATACTATCTCCAAAATCTTATGAAAACAAAGCGCCTCGTGGGTCCTTAACGCCATCGCCAACCACACTGTTCGCTTGACACAGGACCTCCGTTTTTAAGAGTCAATGCCGATAAGCACCCTGTCTATTTCTGCTTCTAAATGTCAGCACGTATTTGCCAAAGGGGCAATCCACTACCTTTATGTCACGTCTTAGTTTGACATAGCCATGACATGAATGGGGCTCGAACCCCCCCCCCCCCCCCCCCCCTCCCCCCCGGTTGCGAATCGAACGCTCTAACCACTGCGCTACCATGACTGGTTGAATGTTTATTGTATTGCATTGATCATCAATGTTTATTTTAAATCTACATGTATTGTGCAGATCATATGAATTTATTTGTTATTGTGATGTGATTATTCTAGTATAGTGATGTCATTAGTATTGTACATAGTATTTTTAATTACTGTGATGTCAGCATGAATTATTGTCAAATAGGCCACAACATACCTTAAAGCTTTTCATAACAAACTCGTATTTCAAACTAAATACTCAGGAATATATCACACAATAATTTCATTTCAAACATTACACTGCTATGCAGAATATTGATCTTGAATGTCTCATTTTACTAGTCAGTAGTGACAAGTAAAGAGACGTATGTCAAAAGTCAATTAAAAAAGAAAGGAAATCCTAGTCAGATCGAGCCTAACAACAATGTCTGACA
Organism: Ostrea lurida; assembly: GCA_903981925.1. Classification (NCBI taxonomy): domain Eukaryota; kingdom Metazoa; phylum Mollusca; class Bivalvia; order Ostreida; family Ostreidae; genus Ostrea; species Ostrea lurida. Next base: position 8,349 of record CAJDSM010014095.1, on the reverse strand, counting down.
AAGCGATATCGAAAGTGTGCGATAAACCTAACAAGAAAACGACCACCTACTCCGCGAATGAAATCACTCACAACAGAAACTTAAACGACCATTGTCAGGTAGTCGTCCCAGCTCAATAAAAGCTTTTGTACTCTAAAGTACAGCCTGAAATCTTATCGTATTTATTTCACGTAGATGTAAAACGTTCATGCATAAGTTAAAGATGTGGAACTACTTTAATGACAACAATTATATGAATAACATTTTATACAACCTCTTAACTTTAAATTTAGCCGATACTGAAAGAGACATTATACTCACTGACAGTGTCTGTCTGATTTCGTATGGCAGAGGACTTAATTCGCAATGAGTAGATCAATTAACAAATTCGTTATCTCAGATTGATAATATACACAAAATAAATTTAAAAAAATCTTTATTAGTTGGGTTTGAAGGTATCTTATTTTAATACAAATGAAAAGGGCACAAGTTCTAAATATTAAACTGCCCTCTCCCTACATCCACGGCCATGTTTTGCGTCCACATCTCTACAGATTGTAATGACAGTCATTTCCTCATGAACGCGATACAGTTGTGAACAGTCTGAGCATGAATCTGGATAAATATAGTCCATCTATTTTTAACGGCAGGAAATTCCGACAGACATGAAAGTATAATGTGAATATTAGGAAACAAACATCATTTTCGAGAATACATGAGGTTATGAACCGCAATGATTCATGCCAGCCGACTTTTCTTGAAGCTGACTTACATTTTTCACGAAGTATGTCAACACGAAGCATTGCAGTTCATTATAGGATTAAACAGTCTTTTTGCGAAGCACTTTTATGTTAAGTTTGTGAGTAAAATGTCCAGAGTTTACACATCGATAAATTCTTCAAAAAGAATGATTACTTCTTATAATTCAAATTTGCTAACGGTATGAACAATTTAAAAAATTTGAATAGTTCCATGCATTACGGTTTTGTTTGTTTTCATGCGCGTATTGTTACGTCACGTTCTTGGATTTATTGACGAGTAAATTCTCGTTTCAATTTAATTCATCCTATCAAAACAATTGTAATAAAAGACATTGGAATTATATCCTTATGTACATGTACATGTATTTTCAAAAATGAAATTTATGTCTTTAAAAATAACTATAAGATCAAAATATTATAAATGCAAGCACACTTGGAAATATTTGACAATCATCTGGGAATCCATATATTCATTGTAGATTGGTGTTTATTTCTACATCAAAGATTAAAATGATTGCATTGTTTAGTGAATGTATGAATGAGAGAGAAGAGAAGTTTTCTTCATTAACTGAGAGAAACTTTTACCCTACAGTATATAGATAATGGTTAATGTTCATAGAATGAAGTTTGTCAGTTCTATATGAACTGTTCCTAGCAAAAAAGGCCCTTATCTTATCCAATAATGCAGAAAACGTCATAATGTAAAATGTGACGTCATTTTTTGCATACTCCTAAATAAAGACATCGTGATTCTCAATCATCTATAAGTTGTCGTATTTGATTGGCTGTAAAATCTTAACGACAATTAATATATATCTGGTGCATTTGAGGAATGGTTTTCCAAGAGTTCATACTTCAGCACTAAACTACTTTATAGGGCCCTTTTGGCATTTCTATGTATACATACAAGTTGTTTTTAAGAATTAACATTTTTAGGGAAGTACATGTATATACAGCATGTATCATTATGGTTTTTAAATAGCACAAAAATACACAAAAAATCTCTGACCAACATTCTAACAAAGAATCTGCATGACTGAATTTCTTACATGAAAGAAAAAAGTCAAGTGGTGCTACTGAAAGATAAATCTTTTATAAATTGTGGATGTTTTTAAAAAAAATGGTACTTTAATGTATATCAATTGATATTTTAAAAATGTTCATAAATTTCAAAGTAATTTTGAATTAAACAAAATCATAATGCTCCAGCGAAACTCATTCCCAATCAAACGTTTTAAACAACTTCAATACGTTCAATCATGAATAAATCTCCTGACTAATGCATTTCTAAATATAATGGCAGCCATAAAAAGATTTCACAATGCAATTCAAACCATTTCAATATAAATAAATCTCACACTTTTAGCTTTTTATCAAAATCTTAATAATTACATGAATACCGGCCGGTAATGGCCATCTTGGTGGTACATTACTTTTTTCTATCTTTATTTTATCATTAAGTGCAAAAAAACTTTTTTAAAAATTCATCTAGACATAGTTTCTACATTTCTTTCACAACTGTCCAATTTTCATGGCAACACTTAAATGAAAATAAAATGGCTGGTTGCGTGTGCTTCACAGTAATGAATCATACACCGAGCATTTCGAGACATGTCTGCCTTTGAAAACTGTATCCTTTATCAGTGAAATGACCATCATTCAATCATAAAACATGATGGCCTATTATTTGATCTCTGCCGAATAAATTGTCCATTTAAGAATTTCTCATCAATCTATTTCGTATCTTATGTGTCATATCCAAAATGTTTTTCCCCCGTTATTCCAATTACCTGTTGTCCAATGCTTACTAAATTCAATTTGACTGATTTAGAATTGTCACATTCATCAAATGTAATTGATTTTTTTCCTTCTCTGTAACCTGTACAAATAAAAATTTTATTTGCATTCAGATTTGAATTGAATTTATGATTTCCTTTTCCTTTTCTTCCAATCTTCCCTGGCCCGACTTCACCGTTAAATGATTAACTTTACGATCCTTATCTTCGCTCACCTGCTGAAAATTACCTTTAAAAGTTTACTGTATATTGTAAAGTTTTTGAAAATTTAATTGCAGTTGTATTTTTGTTCTTAAAAAAGAAAATGACGAATTTCGATATCAACCTGTACGCGGATAAGCTATGGCGTCCCTGATGTTTTGGAATTTTTAAATTAAAATGAGATAATTGAATATAACCACATTCAAATTACCTTATCGAGGAAATAATTTACTGGTATCTTGGAAGATCAAAAGGAAGCATTGATTAAGGGGGAAAAGAATGTGTTTGGGGGACCTAAATACTTCAACAGGAGAAAAGATTTACACAAAGACCCTCAAAGCAAAATAAACAGGAAAATACAGACCGGAGAATGCGCGAGAGATTACAAATGGTTTCTTTTAGCCATTAACAGGGCCCATAGCTCACAAGGCTGTAATATGAGCTCTCCTTGCTGACCAGCAGATGGCTCAAACATCTTGACCAATGTCCCCAAAATACATTTCCTGATTCAGTAAAGCTTTAAGCTTTGCAGTCAGTGTTTTCCTTTCATTTGTGAGGAAATCGTAAATCTTCTCCAATATTCATGATATCCCGAAATAATTTCAGTGTCATTAGAATTTCCATTATGCCGCTAACCCCGGTATTAGAGAGTTAATTGGTTTACTTTACAGGTTGTGATTTGGGGGTACTGGGCCTCAAAGAGACTGACCAAGGGTCAGCCAATTGTCCCTACTAAGGTTAGGGGTGAACCAGTAATTTCTGACCAGACTGGCCTTGTTTGAAGTGACCAGAATAGAAAGTCAATGAAATAGAATCCCCTCCTGTCCACTCGACGATGATCTACAACACATCAACAATTCTCATTCCACGAGTTACAAGACGTTTATAGTCCGATTGATTTATCAGAAATTAAGTCTGATGCATTTCGTTGGTAATCTAGCAGCTAAAACCATTATCCTGGTCATTCATCTAGAAAATAAAATCACACTGATTATCTGTGGGACACTAATTCTCTGCTATTCACTAATTATCAGCTGCACGCTAAATTATCTACCAAACACAAATATTATCTGCTGTACACTAATTATCTACCGTACACAAATTATCTGCTGTACACTAATTATCTACCGTACACAAATTATCTGCTGTACACTAATTATCTACCAAACACAAATTATCTTGCTTGTACACTAATTATCTACCGTACACAAATTACTGCTGTACACTAATTATCTACCATACACAAATGATCAGCTGTACACTAATTATCTACCGTACACAAATGATCAGCTGTACACTA
>CAJDSM010014094.1:33775-44432 GCA_903981925.1 Ostrea lurida | reverse complement strand
TCTGATCGGTAACTGGATCGTGTTATAGAGAACTGGTAACTCTCGTGTATGAGAATGTGGTAACTTACTCGTGATAGAGAACGTGGTAACTTACTCTGTATATAGAGAAAATGTGGTCGCCACCTCGTGTGGTATAGGACGTACATAACTTGACTCATGTTATTAGAGAACGTTGCGAACTTATCTGTGTATAATGGACTTAAACTCGGTATGAACGTAGATCACTTACTCTGTATAGAGACGTGAACTGGTGACCTGTTGAAGCAACGTGGTAACTGTACTCCTGTATAGAGGGAACCGTGTGTAAACTTTACTCGTGTATAGAGAAGCTGGTAACTTACTCGGATAGAAACTGTAACTGACTCGATGTTATAGAGATACCTGGAGAACCTTACTCGTGTATAGAGAACGGTAACTACGCGTGTATAGCAGCAACGTTGTACACTGACTCGCTGTATTAGAGAACGTGTAACATTACTCGTGTCATAGAGAATCGTGGGTAACTTACTCGTGTAAGTAGAACGTTGTACTACTCTATGGAGAACTAGGTAACTGACTCGTGTAAGTAGAACTAGTTAAAATTACGTGTAAGTAAACATTGGTAACCTACTCGTGTAATAGAGAACGTGGTAACTGACTCGTGTATATGAGGATACGTTTTGATAACTGATTACTCTATAGAGAATCGTTGGTAAACTTACTCGTGTGATAGAAACGTGGTAACTTACTCGTGTAGTTATAGAACGTGTAACGTACTCGGTATAACAACGTGTAACTGACGTATAGAGAACGTGAATGACTCGTTATAGAGAACGTGGTAACTGACTCGTTTATAGAACGTGTAACTGACTCGTGAGGAGAACTGGTAACTGACTCGTGTATAGAGAACGTGGTTAACTTACCGTGTATAGAGAACTCTGGTTAAGCTTTTACTCGTGTATAGAGAACGTTGTAACTTACTCGTGTGATGGAGAACGTGGTACTGACTCGGTATAGAGAACGTGGTAACTTACTCGTGTATAGAGACGTGGTCAGACTGACGTGTATATGAGAACGGGTAAACTTACTCGTGATATAGAGAAACTGGTTCGTGTCGCCCAGGGTGGTATCTCTACATTAACTAGGTCAGCTCCATCGACACAGCCCCCCCCAGCTCCAGGTGCTGCAGGAAGAAGATCAGATCCTCGGGTACTCCCTAAAAACCCACAAGAGTGGGATAAAATCCACAAACTGTTACAAGTCGACAAATATCAGCCAATGACCTTAGAATTATAATGATATACTTATGTCAATAATATTAACCCATAAAAATAGCATATCCTTTTCTTAAGTGTCTGTAAGCATTTTTTTCTGTCAAGTCCTGTGGTGACCTTGACCTTTTGACCTATCTAAGCTACATGTGATATATTTTTACCAGTTATATCCATAGAATTCACATCACATGATATATTATGAATCTTGAATTTTATTGAACAATCAGTAAAAAATGAAAATCCAGCCAGCCAAAAGAGAGGAAAGAAAATAAAAACAAACAAAATGGGCTACATCACAGCCCATTAAAATATTTTAAGCACACTTTTCAACACAATTTTTTATCAGTTGGTAGATTTTTTCTACTGCATTTTGGTCACATTTTAAAAAGATATAAAGTACCAAGGGAAAGAGCAAAAACTGTTGTATTTAAAAAAAGTATACACTTATTTCATTTACAAAAATCTGTTGAAAAAATGAAAGTTTCACAACAGTCTGCATGCAACAAATAACACTGAAAGGCATTTTTCTGAGTAAAAATGATGAACAAACATAAAATACCCTGCATACCCAGTGCTTTCTTTCCCTTTAAAGTTTGCAAATTACAAATTACGAAACGTATAGTTTTATGTAAGTCTATACCAACTTTTCCACCTTCATTAAACCTCCGACTTTGTTGAACACCGATCGATGACAAACCAGTCGGCATGTATGAGGGTTGGGACCAATGAGAAGTGTAGATCTTGCTTTTTTTTTTAAAAGTAAAAACCCCAAAAAATCTCACATAAAGTGCGTCATGTATTTTCAAATAAAACACATCAAATCACAATACCCAGTCTGAAACTTGAAACTAGAATTTTACCCATTACATAACATGCCTCGATGCTTGGATCATTGCAATTGATTTCTGTATTGTATGAACAAAAAACTGAATTTGTGTATCGAAATCTCGATCATCTCCCTGCTGCAAAAGGGGTTACACATCCAAACTGTCAAGGCGCAGTTTTTGTCCATCTTGCTAACTGTCAAGCAGTAAGACAGCTGACCTCAGCATCAGTCCTAATAGCCCAATGAAAACTCACACCATTCTACATGCCGCTGCAGATACATGGACTGTCAAGGCATACAAGTGACATGTGACAGGCTGAATTAGGCACAGCTTAGAAGCCACAGAAACACCGATGCAGTCACATGGCTTACAGCATGACATGGACTCTGCTATCAAACTGAAATCAGCGTGCTTTTTGGCTATCTGTCAGGGATTTGCATGTTTCTTCAAGCATGAACTGGTAATATTTGCAAATGCTAAGCTTGCATTCTTTCAGGTAAAAAATCACCCGAGTCATTAAACCTAATGTTATCAAATCAGCGTTAACGCCTGACGATGCTTCGCTGGGGAGAATGGGATCCGCGGCCTTGTGCTAGACAGGCATGCAGCCTTGTGGGACGAGCATAGCTGATACATCACTCGCTCGGGATTATCCACACAGCACTCTACTCCTCAACTGAACGGCTAGTTGTATTCCTACACACCATGCTTTAATAACTTAAATATTATAATTATAAGTTTCTATGTTACTATTTGTTATCTGATGTTGAATTTCATTTCCTACATTATATTTAAACAGCTATATATTACTTTCCAAGACAACATTGCTAACATTTACCCAAACATTTCTATACTTCAGTCCACTCATCTAAATACAATGGGACTCCTTGGTGATGGGAGCAACACCTGAATGGTGAATATATTACATGTAAAAGATTTTTTAAAAAATGGAATGCCCCCAAATCCTCAATTCCGGGGGTAAAAAATATCCTCATTGTAATATAATGAACACGCATTTTCCCCATGCGATACACATAAATATACATTAAAGAATAAACAAAAAGTAAACAACTATCAAAACTCAGAAATTGTGTACTCCATTTATTGTATTATCTCGCGAGATTAAAAAATAATGGGAATGGAAACATACCAGTTAGCAGAAAGGGAGAAAACGCAATACCAGATGGTATCAACCGCGAGCCCCCTAATTTCTAGTCAGGCTCTTTCCAACTGTCTTATCTGGCAACTGCAGATCGAACCGCTAACCGCTACAATGCATGAAAAAAGTCCGTCTTCCTACCTGTGAGACAGTTTTCCGTCTGCCTACTTGATACGTTGTCGCGTCTGCCTACCTTGTGAGTTATAGTCTCTTCCTATGCTGTCCGTCTGCCAACCTGGAGTAATGTCGTCTGCTACCTGTGTAGCTACATTGTCTGTCGCCTTACCTGGAGTACATTTGTCTGTTCTGGCCTACCTTGAGTTATAGTTGTCGTCTCTACCGGAGACATTGCATTGTTGTCAGATTAGTGCCCACTGGTAAACCTCTCTGTAGAACCTGCCGCGCCTGTGAAATTGCTGCCTATATTCTATAGAAAAAGGAGTTAATATTCTTTAAACTGCCCATTGTAGCTCTTAAAAAAATCTTGAATAACATCATTGTAGATAATAGTATCCGAGAAGATTTTGTCCACACATGGAAGAATATACTTGCAAACAATATATACTCAACACGCAATAAATTGAGCGGAAATTTTAATTTCTAACATTTGAGCCAGACTTGGTTTAGCAGACGTTGACACTCCCTTTTTCTCCGTCATAATGCATGCCCCTGTTGTGGGCGTACTTGATTTAGCAAAAGAGTCATCCGCCAAAAATCGCTAAAAACAATTCTCCACAATAAATTATAATACATTGGTATGTCAACAAAAACTTCTAAGCATAAAATACAGGGACAAAATTAGCTACGCTGTTAAATTCTGTAATAGGTATAGCAAAAAGATAATAGGAATCAATTAGCTTACACTGTTAGTTCTGATTAGCTGCCAGTGCTGCTGGACACGCATCTGATGACATATCATCATCGCCTTAAATGAACAATGAAACGCATGATTGCTGCTTACTGCCAAACTTTATTTTATAAAATCGTCAACTATTAATAACTACAATGTCCTGAAACACAGGAAGCTTCCATCGCTCTGCTGCACAGCTTGTTCTTTCGTAGGCCCATGTGGAAAGGAAACATATTTGTATTGTTTATCTTCTGAAAGAAATCTAGAAAAAGCCGACTCTGCATGTAATCCCATTCATTCCTATCATAATTTATCATCTCAATTATATTATACGATTCCATGATAACAAAAATGTAATCTAATTAATTCATCATGAGGTTGAAACTGCATTAATCAGTTTTGCTAAAGACATATCTTGTAGACATTAATACTTATGAAAAACGCCTCTCTGGGATTTGAACTGTGGAACATATTTATGATATACTGCCTCCTCTGGGATTGAACTGTTGTCCTCCCAAAAACATAAAACCGACATTTCTGCCTTCAGATAATCCTTCCCATTCTCTCAGTTTAGTGGTATGTAGCATCTACATTAAATAATTCCAGCAAAAATTAAGCAATAAGAACAGTTATCGAAAAATAACAGATTAAAAAAGGTGTCCTCAGATTAGTGACTAACAACCCGCGAACCAAAGCCAATAACAATTGTCAGATAAGTACCCTTAGATATTAACAACCCGAACAAAGCATAAATACCAATTGTCAGATAAGAACCGTACATAGCTAAACAACAACGGAACAAAGCGCTAAATACAATTGTCAGATAAGTACCTACATAGCTAACAACACGGAAGAAAGCGTAAAATTACAATGGTCAGATAAGTGTGATCGTTCTCTCTAAGAAGTAGTGAAAAACCCAAAAACAATAAACAAAGGTAAAATACAATGGCATAAATACCTAGAAAGCTAACAAATCACGGAACAAAGCAAAAATTACAATGTTCAGATAAATACCATAGATAGCTAAACACACGGATACAAACATATAAATTACAATGTGTCAGATAGTATCGTATGCTAAAACCATTGGTAACAATGTAAGGTACAATGTGTCAAATACAGACCGATACTAGTAATACACACGGAATAAAGGGAAATTACAAGTGTCAAAAGTACTGTTAGATAGTAACAACATGGAACAAAGTGTAAATTACAATGTGTCAGAAGACCGTAATATTCTAACAACACATGAACAAAAGCATTAAATACAAGTGTCAGAAATACCATAGATAGCTAACAACACCGGAACAAGCATAAAAACAATGTGTCAATAGGGATCGTAGATTAGCTAACAACATGAACAAAGGTAATTACATATGTCGATAAAGCTACCGTTATATAGTAACAAACATGGAAACAAATCGTAAATACAATGTGTCAGATAATACATCAATAGCAACAACACGAACCAAAGGACATAAAGCTAACAATTGCCTAGCATATAGACCGCAGTAGTTTAACAACCGAACAAAGCTGTAAATTACAATGTGCAATAATACCGTAGATACTAAACAAACACGAACAAACATGAAATTACAATGTTCAGATAACTACCGTAAGATAGTTAACAACATGGAACAATATGTGAAGATTACAATGTGTCAGATAAGTACCGTACAAGCTAAACAACCGAAACAAAGCGTAAATTATCAATGTGGTCAGAAAGTACCGTAGAGAGTTAACAACATGGAACAAAGTGTAAACTTACAATGTTCAGATAAGTGACCGTAGATAGCTAACAACACGGAACCAAAATGCGATAAATTACAATGTGTCGAGAATAAAACCATAGAAGCTAACAACACGGAACCAAAGCATAAAATTACAAGGTATCAAAGTAGGATTAGATAGCTAACAACATGGACAAAGTGTAAAATTACAATTGTTCAGATAAGTACCTAGATATTAACAACACGGAACAAAGCTATAGAATTACAATGTGCCTAGCAGATAATGGACGTTAATATTTAACCAACACGGAACAAGAGTGTAAATACAATGTGTCAGATAAGTACCGTAGATAGTTAACAACATGAACCAAAGTGAAATTATACAATGTTCAGATAAAAATAGCTAACAACACGGAACCAAAGCAAATTTACAAGGTCAAGATTAAGTACCATAATAGCTAACAACACGGAAATCAAATGCAAAATACAATTGTTCAGATAGGATCGTAATTGCAACAACATACAAAGTTAAATTACAATGTGTCAATAAAGTACCTAGTAAGCATAACATACACGAAAAAGCCATTAAATTTACAATTGATCAGATAATACCGTAAATATGATTAACTCAAACACCTGAACAAAGCATAAATACAATGCCTAGCAAGATAGGACCGTAGATCATTAACAAACATGAACAAAGTAATTACAATGGTTCAGACTTAAACAGCCAGTTTCACAGACGAATCCAGAGTTTTACTGAAACGGAGGAAATACACTCTCTGAGGAATATTCATGGAAAATTCTCAAGGCAAAGAGTATAACAGTCGGCCTGAGACTGACAACTTCCCTCAAGGATTCTTGAGCTGTCAACTTATATGACAACATCATTGCTGTGGACGACAACAGGGCTTATATGGTGGACCATTCGATGAGCATCTCCAGCTTTATCATCGCTTCCAATTCTTTGTTCCTTTGAAAAATTCTACGCAGGCAGTGACTTCAAAGATGCGGGACAAGTTCCCCTTAAGGACCCTTGTTATAGCAGCTTAAATTCCTTAACCCTACAGTTAGAGGAACTGTCCACTCATCTACAATGGATCTATATTCCAAAAAATTCACCATCCTTGATACCTGAAGACCAGTGGACCAAGTCTAGAGAGGAGTTCATAACTTTCAGACCACCCCATGTATGAGCTTCCCATTTCTCTAAGTACTAGGATTATTCTCTGGAGAAGTTAAAGATAGCATTCATGAGGGACAGGACACCCAACACCCAAGTTCCTTTTAGTCAAGGATGTGAGGCAGTGATGACATTCCAAATCCCAATGCTGAGTCTCGGTGCTAAATGAATTTTCCATGGTGAAAAAAATACAGACAACACAGATCAACTTGGAAAACTCCACATCTCTTTTGCTGCTGACAGTGAAATTAAGCAACACTCAACATATGTCATACCTCTTACAGCCCATCCAAAGACCTGTTAAAGGCAGCAAAAAAAAGCATGTGTTGATTACAAACAAGGACTGTTGCCATCTCCATGTGATTGAATACCTTATTGTGTGTAACATGTAATAACTTACTGTGAGTCTGTGATAGAATACTTTGGTATCAATTCTCTTGATCTTACTCGTGTATAGAGAACGTGGTCGCCCCGGGGTGGTATCTGTACCAGTAACTTACTCATGTATAGAGAACGTGCGAACTTATCTGTATAGAAACTGGTTAACACTCTTGTATAGAGAACGTGAACTGACTCTGTATAAGAACGTGGTAACTTACTCGTATAGGACCTTGTAACTTACTCGTGTATAGAGAACTTAACTTACTCGGATGAGAAACTGTAACTGACTCGATGTTATAGAGAACCTGGGAACTTACTCGGTAAGAGAACGGTAACTACCGTGTATAGAGCAATCTTGTAACGGGAGCTCTGTATTAGAGAACGTGTAACTTACTCGTGTTAGAAACGTGGTAACTTACTCTGTGTAAGTTAGAACGTTGTTACTACTCTTTTATGGAGAATCTTAGGTAACTGACTCGTTGTAAGTAGAACGTTAGTTAACAATTACCGTGTTATAGTAGAACATTGGTAACCTACTCGTGTAATAGAGAACGTGGTACTGACTCGGTATATGAGAACGTTTTGATAACTGATCTCTATAGAGAACTTGGTAACTTACTCGTGTATATGAAACGTTGAACTTACTCGTGTGTTATAGAACGTGTAACTACTCGGTTATAAAACGTGTAACTGACGTGTATAGAGAACGTGAACTGACTTCGTTATAGAGATACGTGGTAACTGACTCGTTGTATAGAAACGTGTAACTGACTCGTGAGGAGAACTTGGTAAACTGACTCGTGATAGAGAACGTGGTTAACTTACCGTGTTAGAAACCTGGTTAAGCTTTTACTCGTGTATAGAGAACGTTGTAACTTACTCGTGTGATGGAGAACGTGGTAACTGACTCGGTATAGAGAACGTGTAACTTACTTCGTGTAGTAGAGACGTGGTAGACTATCGGTGTATAGAGAACGGGTAAACTTACTCGTGTATAGAGAACGTGGTCGCCCCAGGGTGGTATCTGTACATAACTAGGTCAGCGTCCACTCGACACAGCCCCCCTCCCAGCTCCAGGTGCTGCAGGAAGAAGATCAGATCCTCCGGTACTCCCTAAAAACCCACAAGAGTGGGATAAAATCCACAAACTGTTACAAGTCGACAAATATCAGCCAATGACCTAGAATTATAATGATATGACTTATGTCAATAATATTAACCCATAAAAATAGCATATCCTTTTCTTTAAGTGTCTGTAAGCTTTTTTTCTGTCAAGTCCTGTGGTGACCTTGACCTTTTGACCTATCTAAGCTACATGTGATATATTTTTACCAGTTATATCCTAGAATCATATCAACATGACTTATATTAGTGAAATCTTGAATTTTATTGACAATCAGTAAAAAATGAAAATCCAGCCAGCCAAAAGAGAGGAAAGAAAATAAAAACAAAACAAAATGGGGCTACATCACAGCCCATTAAAATATTTTAAGCACACTTTTCAGAACACAATTTTTTATCAGTTTGGTAGATTTTTTCTACTGCAATTTTGTCACATTTTAAAAAGATATAAAGTACCAAGGGAAAGAGCAAAACTGTGTAAGTTTAAAAAAAAAAGTTATCACTTATTTCATTTACAAAATCAGTGTTGAAAAAATGAAAGTTTCACAACAGTCTGCATGCAACAAAGTAACACTGAAGGCATTTTCTGAGTAAAAACTGATGAACAAACATAAAATACCCTGATACCCAGTGCTTTCTTTCCCTTTAAAGTTTGCAAATTACAAGATTACGAAACGTATGTTTTATTGTAAGTCTATACCAACTTTTCCACCTTCATTAAAGCCTCCGACTTTGTTGAACACCGATCGATGACAAAACCAGGTCGGCATGATGAGGGTTGGACCATGAGAAGTGTAGATCTATACAAGTAAAAACCCCAAAAAAGTCTCACAAAAGGCGTCATTTTTCAAATGAAAACATCAATCACAATACCCAGTCTGAAACTGTAAACTTAGCAATTGTTACCATTACATAACATGCTGAGGCTTGATCATGCAGATTATTTATGTTTGTATGAACAAAAACTGAATTGCTGTATCAAATCTCATTCATCTCCCTGCTGCAAAATTACACATCAAACTGTCAAGGGAAGTTTTTGTCATGCTTGTTACTGTCAAGCATGTAAGTGACACTGATCAGCACAGCCTAATAGCCAATGGAAACTCACACCATGTCACATGCTGCAGATGACATGGACTGTCAAGCATACAAGTGACACTGATCAGCACAGCCTAATAGCCAATGGAAACCCACACCATGTCACATGCTACAGATGACATGGACTCTGCTTACAAACTGAACTCAGCTGTTTTGTGTATCTGTCAGTGGATTGCATGTTTCTTGTCACACATGCTGGTAATATTTGAAATGCTAACTTATTCTTTCAGGTAAAAAATCACCCAGATCATTAAAACCTATTTATCAAAATATGCTTGTAAACGCTGACATGGGTGTCGCTGGAGAATGGGGAATGCGGTTGGTAGGGTGACAGATGAAGTGAGTAGCTACATCCTCGCTCGGATTACCACAGACTGTTTACTTCCTCAACTGAACGGCAGTGTATTCCTACACACACTGCTTTAATACTTGATATATAATTTAAGTTTCTATGTTTACTATTGTTATCTGATGTGGAATTTTCATTTTGCCTACATTATATTTAAACAGCTTATATATTTACTTTCCACAAGACATACATGTAACATTTACCCAAACATGTTCTATACTCAGTCCACTCAATCTAAATACAATGGGACTCCTTGGTGATGGAGCAACACCTGAATGGTTGAATGTATACATGTAAAAGATTTTTTTTAAAAAAATGGATGCCCCCAAATCCTCAATTCCGGGGGTATAAAAATATCCTTCATGTATTATATGAACACGGCATTTGTCCCCTGCGTATACACATAAATCATAGCATTAAAGAATTAAACAAAAGTAAACAACTATCAAGTAACTCAGAAATTGTGTACTCCATTGTTTATTGGTATTTATCTGCGAGATAAAAAATAAGTGGGAATGGAAACATACCATGTGTAGCAGAAAGGGAGAAAACGCAATGGACCAGACTGGGATTCGAACCCGAGCCCCCTGAATTCTCTAGTCAGGTGCTTTTCCAACTTGGCTATCTGGCAACTGGAGATCGAACTCGGCTAACCGCTACACATGCATAAAAAGGTCCGTCTGCCTACCTGTGAGTACAGTTGTC
>CAJDSM010014094.1:0-26898 GCA_903981925.1 Ostrea lurida | reverse complement strand
ATTGTTGGTCAGATTATTCGCCCACTGTGTAAACCTCTCTGTAGAACCTGCCGGCTCCCTGTGAAATTTGCTGCCTATAATCTATAGAAAAGAGGAGTTTAATATTCTTACTTATTGTAGCTCTTTAAAGAAATCTTGAAAACATCTATTGTAGATAAAGTATCCGGAGAAAATTTTGTCCACACATGAAGAATATACTGCAAACATATAATACTCAACACGCATAATATTTAGCGGAAATTTAATTTTCTAACATTTGACGCAGACTTGGTTTAGCAGACGTTCACTCCCCTTTTTGTCCGTCATAATGCATGCCCCTGTTGGTGGCGTACTTGATTTAGCAAAAGTAGTCTTCCGCCAAAATCGCTAAAACAATTTCTCCACAATAAAATATAATACATTGTATGTCAACAAAAACTCTAAAGGCAGTTAAAGGATACAGGGACAAATTAGCTTACGCTGTTAAATTCTGTAAAGGATAGCAAAAGATAAAGGAACAAATTAGCTTACACTGTTAGGTTCTGATTTAGCTGCCAGGTGCTGCTTGGACACGCGATCTGATGACATCACATCGTCCTTAAATGAACAGATGAAACGCATGGATTGGTGCTTACTGCCAAACTTTTTTTTATAAAATTCGTCAACTATTTAATAAACTTACAATGTCCTGAAAACACAGGAAGCTTCCACTGCTCTGCTGCACAGCTTGGTTCTTTGCATAGCCCACTGGGGAAAAGGGAAGACATATTTGTATTGTTTATTTCTTGAAGAGAGAACTAGAAAAAGCCGACTCTGCATGGTAATCCCATTCATTCCTTATCATAATTTATCATCTCAATTGATTATTTATAGATTCATGATAACAAAGATGTAACTAATTAATTCATAAAGTTGAACTTGATTAATAGTTTTTGCTAAAGACATATTCTGTGAGACATTAACTTATGAAATACTTGCCTCCTCTGGGATTTGAACTGTGAGACATTATTTTATGAAATACTTGCCTCCTCTGGGATTTGAACTGTGTCCTCCAATAACTATAGAAACCGACATCTGCCTCAGATGATCCTTCCATTCTCTCAGTTTAGTGAGTGTAGCATCCTACATTTAAATAATTCCAGCAAAATTAACAATATAGAACAGGGTGTATCAAAAAATAAACAGATTAAAAAAGGTGTCCTAGATAGGTGTAGCTAACAACCCGGAACAAAGCATAAATTACCATTGTCAGTAAGTACCGTACATAAGCTAACAAACGGAACAAAGCGTAAATACAATGTGTCAGATAAGTACCGTACATAGCTAACAACACGGAGAAAAGCGTAAATTACAATGTGTCAGAGTAAGTACCGTAGATAGTTAACAACATTGGAACAAAGTGTAACATTACAATGTGTCAGATAAGTACCGTAGATAGCTAACAACACGAAAACAAAGCATAAATTACATGTGTCAAGATAAGTACCATAGATAGCTAACAACATACGGAACAAAGCATAAATTACAATGTGTCAGACTAGGATCGTAGATAGCTAACAACATGGAACAAAGTGTAAATTTACAATGTGTCAGATAAGTACCGTACATAGCTAACAACACGGAATAAAGAGTAAATTACAATGTGTCAGATAAGTACTGTAAGATAGTTAACAACATGAACAAAGTGTAAATTACAATGTGTCAAATAAGTACCGGTAGATACGCAACAACACAGACAACAGCATAAATTTACAATGTGTCAGATAAGTGCCATAGATAGCTAACAACACGGAACAAGCATAAATTACAATGTGTCAGATAGGGATCGTAGAATAGCTAACACACAGAACAAGTGTAAATTACAATGTGTCAGATAAGTACCGTAGATAGTTAACAACATGGAACAAAGCGTAAATTCACAATGGCAGAATAAGTACCATAGATAGCTAACAACACGGAACAAAGCATAAATTACAATGTGCCTAGCAGATAGGGACCGTAGATAGTTAACAACACGGAACAAAGTGTTAAATTACAATGTTCAGATAAGTACCGTAGATAGCTAACAACACGGAACAAAGCATAAATTACAATGTGTCAGATAAGTACCGTAGATAGTTAACAACATGAAACAAGTGTAAATTACAGTGTGTCAGATAAGTACCACATAGCTAACACACGAACAAAGCGTAAATTCACAATGTGTCAGATAAGTACCGTAGATAGTTAACAACATGGAACAAAGTGTAAATTACAATGTGTCGAATAAGTACCGTAGATAGCTAACAACACGGAACAAAGCATAAATTTACAATGTGTCAGATAAGTACCAAGATAGCTAACAACACCGGAACAAAAGCATAAATTACAATGTGTCAGATAGGGATCGTAGATAGCTAACAACATGGAACAAAGTGTAAATTACAATGTTGTCAGATAAGTACCGTAATAGTTAACAACACGGAACAACGCATAAATTACAATGTGCCTAGCAGATAGGGACCGTAGATAGTTAACAACACGGAACCAAGTGTAAATTACAATGTGTCAGATAAGTACCGTAGATAAGTTAACAACATGGAACAAAGTGTAATACAATGTGTCAGATAAGTACCGTAGATAGCTAACAACACGGAACAAAGCATCAAATTACAATTGTCAGATAAGTACCATAGATAGCTAACAACACGGAACAAAGCATAAATTACAATGTGTCAGGATAGGGATCGTAGATTGCTAACAACATGGAACAAGTGTAAATTACAATGTGTCAGAATAAGTACCGTAGATAGCTAACAACACGGAACAAAGCATAAATTACAATGTGTCAGATAAGTACCGTAGATAGTTAACAACACGGAACAAAGCATAAATTACAATGTGCCTAGCAGATAGGGACCGTAGATAGTTAACAACATGGAACAAAGTGTAAATTACAATTGTCAGATATGGAACGCTAGATAGTAACAACACGGAACAAAGTGTAAATTTACCAATGTGTCAGTCAGATAGGTAACGTCTAGATAGCTAACAACATGGAACAAAGCATATCACGAGATAAACAGAGAAGTAAACAGTGTCCCAGAACAGTTTTCACCCTATTCCTGTGCTTTGTATTTGTTATATATAAAATTGACGATTTACGATTTCTTTGCACATGACATGGAAGCAGTAATTTTGAGAAAGCAAAGCTACTACAGAACTATTATCATGAGTCAGACCTTTCATTTCCGGATTAGACTTGACCTTTGGTCTCTCTCAGTTTTATCATGGTCCCTTGAACATTTGAGTTATTGAGAGTCACCAGTACCTAGAATGTACCGTAATACTTCTCTGACTTACTGTTGAGCCATCGTTGAAGATGGATATTTCCAGATGTCCACCAAAATCTTGATCTTTGATTGCTCTTAAACAATCATCAATCCAACTCTCCCCATTGTACACAGGTATGATGATACTCTATAAACAACAACAAAATAAAAAAAAACTAATAAAAAAAAACAACACTTTGATGTCTAGCTGTAGTAAACAAAAGCAAAAACTTTTGGGATAAATTGGATTATATCCATGGTCCATATAGACCTTAATATCACACTCCTCCCTCCTTTGATTTTCTTCACCCTCGCAGATGGGTAACCCAAATTGTTTCACCCCAGGCAGCACAAGCTGCAAGTCCAGGGGTAGTCAATAAATAACAAGATGTGTTTGTGAAACTCTGATGCCCCCGGTATTTCCACATGCCAGTGACAAGGGCTTGCCACACACAGATTATGCACTGCTGACAATAGTGAAAAACTCTATATCAGCTTACCATTTCAATAAAGTTATGCCACATGTTAAAGTTTTAAAGTAGCGTACCTAAACTTCAAGGTCAGGAGGTCAAAAATGTTTGGTACTAGCCCGAAAGGCTTGTCATATGAACACCACATGTAAAATCATGAAAGTCCCATCCACTTGCCAGTCAAATTAGTCCGCCAATGTTCAAAGTTCTTTGAAACAGCTAGCGGTCAAACTTCCAAGAGCAAGATCAGCGGACGGCGTCCAATAAATTTTGTACGCAAGTTAGAAAGGGTGGTTTCATAAGGAATCTCACATGTGTACTATATGAAAGTCCCATCACTTGCATTCAAAAGCCTTATGGCCAATGTTTAAGAGTTTTGAAAAGTAAGGTCAAAACTTCAAGTCAGGAGGTCAAAAACTTATGGTACCCAGTTGGAAGAGGGCTTGTCATTAAGGAAACTCAAATGTGTAATATGAAGTCCCATCACTTGCCCAATTCAAAAGTTATGGCATATGTTAAATTTTTTGAAAAGTAAGTCGAAACTCACAGAATCAAAGTCAGGAGGTCAAAAATTATGGGACAGTTTGAAAAATAGGGGGCTTGTCCATAAGGAACCGCACAAGGTTAATATGATAAGTCCCACCACCTGCATTCAAATAAGTTATGGCCCAATGTTTAAAGTTTTTGAAAAGTAGGTCCAAACTTTCAAGGTCAGGAGGTCAAAAATTATGGTACCTAGTTGAAAGGGCTTGTCATAAGAGATCACTGTGGTAATATGAATAGTCCATCAATTTGCCATTCCAAAAGTTATGGCTAATGTTAAGTTTTTGCAAAAGTCAGGTCAAAACTTCAAGGTCAAGGTGCAGGAAAGGTCAAAACAATTTTGGTACCAAGTAGAAGGAACATGACATGTTAATATGGAAAGTCCCATCACTTGCCATTCAATAAGTATTCGTCCCAATGCGGGTTAAAAGTTTTGCAGACAAACGGAGAAACGACAGAACAATAAACTATATGCCCCCCAAAGAAGATTCCGGGGGCATAAAAATTTATTCAGTATATATAATATTATGTCACAGGCTGAAATAACATACTAACATTATTTCATATCATTCATCATTCATTATTTCATTAATAAATACCGTAGCATGTGATGAACATTTTATTGACAGAGAGGGGTGTGAAAGGTCAGTATGGTTTGTGTATGGTTGTGAGTATCTTGTGAGTTGTTTGACTGGTTTTGGTGCTATATAAATCAGATTCGCGCCAATTCCGCACACTAACCCGACAACACTCCTAGTTCCTAGACGGACAGCAATTGTTATCGTATTTACATACAAAGTCATACTTGAATCTGTTTTACAACTGTTTCTTTATGTTCCGAATTTATGATCATCCTACAGAATTGGATTACGATGTAATAAAGAACCTGAGAAACCATATTGTGTCTTTGTTTAATAGAATTTCGCAATGGTTACATATATACATAGAATATACGTACATAACAAAGATAACCCATGAAAGCTCATATGCTTATTTTCAATGCGATCATTTTTGCATGTTTGTTGGTGCTGGATGGCCATTTTATATGGCAGCGTGGTAGAGGAGAGAACGTTGGGTTGGAACTGGAATCAAACCCAGGACCTTTACATTACTAGCTCTACTTTCTGAGCTACCCAGACCGATATCCGCGATCCCGGGCAAGCTACCCCAGACCGATATCCGTGATCACGCGAGCTAGCCCAGACCGGATATCCGCCGATCCGGCAGCTTACCCTGACGATATCCGCCTGATCGCCGCTCGACGTACGCGATCGCGACAACCCAGAACCGATATCCGCGATCCCGGCGAGCACCCCAGTTCCGATCGCACCGGCGACTAAGACCATCCGCAATTCCCGGCGAGCTATCCCAGAACCCATTATCCGCGATCCCGGCGAGCTACCCAGAGCCGATATCCGCGATCCCGGGCAAATAATCTCTCATTCTAGCCCAACAAAAAGCTCAATTCTAAAACACAAGAACATGATGTTCGTGTATAAATCTTATCGCTTTCTGTGCATGTGTATCCAAAATGAATGATATTTGTGCACATCAATTTGTTACGTACAGATCGAACTGAACATACTGAAGATATCATAGGTGAAAGGACTTTCCCATTTTGCTCTGTCCATACCCTAATCTCAGTGAGATTGGTAGAAGCTAAATATTTGGACTGATCGCTCTTCCACGGTAAAGGCGACCAGTCCAAATATTTAGCCTCTACCATCTCACTGAGATTATCCATACCCATCTGACATCCTATGTACATGCACATTTACCTGTTTACAGTTTAATAATTCCGCTTTGTGTTGCATTATCTTTTTATTTGTATGCATACATGCTTAGTTTTTTTATTTCCTATCATTTTTGTTTTTGTTTTTATGTTATCGATGTCGGTTAAAAGCTCTCTGGAGCTTGTGTTGTATTTGTAACAGAATAGAATTTATTAAATTTCTTTGACACCAAATCATTCTTCTCATCAACATGGATTGCAAACTTACCACATCTGTCATCCGGTGCTGTAGCATTCACTTTCAAGTGGAATCATTAACTGTCGTGTGTCTGTTCAGTGATTACATATGATTCAACAGACCATACATATATGCATACTGAGGAAATTCGAGATATAACTTGTAATCGCTAGATATTGATCCCGATCTTTAATACAAACGATCCCGAGGTAAATTTAAATGCCTTCTAACACATAAACCAACATGCAAGCAAAGTCTCTCTCTCTCTCTCTCTCTCTTCCTCTCCTCTCTTCGTTCTCTAAACCCCATTAATATGTTTTAAAAACCATGCATGCTACCCGTATTTATTGTGGGCCCATGTTTGAAAGTGCACACACCCGGGTTGTATAGTTAAATGTCATAATATTTCATGATTACGAATTTTATTAGAGGATGAATTCCAGCGAAAAGACTCATTGATGATCATAATGACAGGTGAAATTGTATACTCATTAATATAACGATTTGATGTAAATTGCACCCCTTTGATATATTTTAAATATACAAGTATGGAAGAGACACCCCCTCCCCGGTATTTGTCTGTATTCCTATGAGAGAGGAGAGAGAGAGAGAGGAAGAGAGAGAGAGAGAGAGAGAGAGATGAGAGGAGAGAGAGAGAGAGATGAGGAGAGGAGAGAGAAGAGATGAGAGATGGCCAGCTTTTAGATACGTTATGGAGAGAGAGAGAGAGAGAGAGAGATGCACTTTTAATACCTGTATTTCTATGGATTTTTAATAAAAAAAAATTCGCCTTGGAATGCATGAAAACTAATTTTGATACATTTTTATGAGAGAGAGAGAGAGAGAGAAGAGAGAGATGAGAGATGAGGGAGAGAGATAGAGAGAAGATGAGAGAGGAAGAGGACGAGAGAGAGAGAGAGAGATTTTGTTTAATTTACGCTCGCGTTTGCACGCTCTGAACTTCACATCGCGTGATTTTTCGGTCGAAATCTCATCACAGAAATTTGACACTTCATAATAAGCATATTTATTTTTCCAGAACACGGTCAAATATTTTTTTTTTCAGGGATTCCTTGATGTATCACATGACTTTTTCTTTCTTAATGTATGTAAAATTCAGTGAATTACAAATGAATGATTTGCGCAATTTCGTTACGTACATGCACATGTATAATATGGTTTGTTTTGGGTTTTTTTTTATTAATAAACTAATGACTTGAAAAGAATGTCTCAATATTGTGACATTCTTTCAAGTCGTTACATGTATAAAATGCAACTTCTAGCGATTAGGCAGGTGAGAACAATTCTTATTCATTTGAACATTTTTACAGGTATATTTCTGAAAATGGTGACTATCATTCGCATTTGACCGGACAGTCACTTATAGTTCAAGTACATTAATTCATCCCTGGCTAGTATAATACGCGGTCCGACATCGGGGGTCGGGTCAGTTCGTCAACTGATCCTCCCCAAACAGAAAAAATCCCCCATCTGGTAAATGTAAGGTCCGTAATTCTATCGTCAAAACATGTGTCTTCTCTTAAGTCTCGGGCACTTGATGCCAGCAGGGCCGAGACCACGCCGCTGGGAACCTGATAAAAGATGTTTGTTTTTGCAGATTCTTTAGGAATGTCACGGCTTAATTAGCTTACACCTTATTTTTACAGATACATTAACTGTCATTCGGAGTTCTGATGGCGTGTTTAACAGCTCAGGACAGATGTAAAGATGTCTTTTTAACCTCGGAATTCTTGTATCCCCTCTGCATCATAAATCTGAAGTCCGCGGGGGGTACACGTCAGGAGGGTGACCATTATGGACATAAAACTTAGGCATTATTATGGTCATTTTTGCGTGGTAGAGGTAAAAGGTAATGTCTTATTATTGGGTAAAGCGAAGGTCTGCAAATCTATGCACAATTAAGCAAAGAATAGCTCGCGATCATTCCGTTTTCAGACGTGACACAAACTGCATTTTTTTCAAATCCCTATAGAAAGAAACACCGATCTTTGCTTCAAGTAATTGTTATAATGTTTCAATATGGCATGTATCATTTTTCTCCCCATTATGATGGTTAAGGGGTATAATCCGTTATGCCCATCGACCAACCACAGTCTTCGGTAATATTGAACAATACCCGATCACCGGACCAGACCCCTCGTAAACCTAAGCGCCTCCATCAGGCCCTCTAAATGCGGAGCGGGATGCATCAAATGTATAATTAGAATACAGGGGAGCTTTTTATTTGTAGACACAGGTGTTCTTCAAAAACAAGAATTTGACGTTCTAAATGACCGTATACTGTTACAATTCTATCACTGGACGCGGCCCCGCACGTTTCGCTTTGTCACCATTGGTCATCTCAGGAGGCGCTATATACCTATGAATATATCTCATTCACCTGCTTTGTTCATATTTCAACAGAATTGTTTAAATATTTTGAAAGTGTCGTGTCCCTATGAAAAGGGAAAAGAAATTACGCTGACTACTTTGGTCTCGTATTGACATTTTTATTGTCGCCGCAACGCGTTAAGGTACCTACACCTGATTGATTGTGGAAGATATGTACATAGGTAAAGAACTCTTTCAATTTTACTTTTATAGGAACAAAAACAGCGATATAGCTGCGACCAGAATAATTCACTTTTATATACGACGCCTTCTTACATTTTAACGGGGGAAAAACGAACGTAGTATTTAACACACACACCCCCCCCCACCTACCCTGCGCGGCCCGGTTGCGTTGGCTGCCTCCCCTCCTCACCAACTGCAAGTTTCTAACACTTATCCAAGACAAACGCGTTTGAAATAAGAATATGAAAGTTTCGCCATTTATGTTCAGATGCTGAACAATCCCACAGTATCATGGACTTTCGTGACAAATGTCAGAAGACAATCTAATCGATGTTAATCCGATTTTTCAATTCACTGAAAAATAAAACGCGCATTAATTTGGCATAAAATTTGTCATCTCGGCTAAACATCGGCTAAACAGCCATAAAGACAGAAGAGTCGGCCTGCGGGTAAATCACATGTCCTTACTACAGCGCCCAGTTTCTGCTAGGCAGATCTATGATGATAAGTAAATACCGAAATCTCCGTGAGAAGAAATGGTTCTTTATAGCACGTGTGTATTTTGTCTCGTTATAGTTACCAGATTAAGACGTGTATTGTCCATAACAAGACTTTACACCTCGGGAACGTCCAAGACGAACACACTAAACAGCATAGCGACTAGTGCTAGATATGAAACATCTTTCTTTTTGTGGTTATTTATCGTCGGTAGTAATTAATATCTGATGGGATCCCAGCATTGTTCTCTGTTCGGTTTTTTTAGCATATCTTACATCGCGGGTCTGTTATCTTAACGTAGAATTTGGCGGGAAAATAATAGTGCTCACACAAAATTCTACAAAAGCAAAAAAAAAAAAAAGCCATTGAAATCTCTCTCTCTCTCTCCCTCTCTCGCTCTCTCTCTCTCTCTCTCACACACACACACACAGAATATATTGACTTTAAATTCTTGTATTTAACATGTTTCATGCAATCTTCGATGACTGACTAGGAACTAAAATAAATGATGGATGGAAAAACAAAATACTTCTGAAAGGTAATTAAAACAACTACAACCATTTTACAAATAATGATTTATTATGGGTTGTGATCATTAAAGCAAAAATTCTTCAAATACACGACCAATAGTGATCTTCTTGTTATCATTTTCAAAAGATTTTTTTTTTATTTTTCATCAATCAGAGTCCATTTACGCATGGCATATGCAGGCGCGGATCTATAAAAAAAGAAGAAAAACAAACAAACAAAAGGGGGGAGGGGGTGAACCAAAGGATTTAGTTGTTGATATTTTGTACTTTTTTATTTACTTTTTAAGAAAAACAATTTAAAACAATTTAAAACGTAGATACTATAATCTGCTCTCTTTCTGTCTCGTTCTCTCTTTCGTTTGTTTTTTTTTTTTTTTATTTTTTTTTTTTGTTTTTTTTTTCAAAATCAAAATGGTGTTGCAACCCCTTACCCCTCCTTAAATCCGCCAGTGCATGTCATGATATGAATGGCGTAATTATATTACTTGTATTATCTTTTTCTTACGAAGGGAATGTTATTTTTTTTTTTTTAATCCTGCTTCCATGACGGTTATGAAAGACAGGTTCCCTGTATGTGTCATTTCCTAATGTGAAAAATATACACTAGTTCTGCAAACCATATATTGGATACCTCATGCCTTGCTTAGTGATTGGGGCGTTCGCTTCGCAACTGCGCATCCCTGAGTTTGATTTGATCTCGTGTAGGACCTCTCAGTTATGAAGATAACGGCAGATTTAAGGGAGGTGCGCACCCTAGAGTTTTCAAAATTGAGGTACATTGTAAATCATGGTCTTTTGTTTAGAAGAAGAAAGAAAAAAAAAAAGAAAAAAAAAAAGGTCATCACTTTTACCACGCGCAGATAGTCTTTTCTCTTAAGTGTTCCTTTTATAGGAAGAACGTACTGTGTATATCTTACTCAAAAGAAAAAGGAAATTTGCATCATTCTAAGAATTTTAGCTCATCAGAAAAGAAATAAAATAAGAAAAATGACTACTTGTTCAAGCCCTATAAAATCCAGGAGCTTCTGAAGGATTTTCCTCCTGTGCCCCCCCCCCCCCCCCCCCCCCCACCGGGGGGCTTGGCCTGGACCTACTGACGGGACCTACAGGTTGTCCCCAAACCCCGTCTCTCATGATGTAGCTGCATGCCACCTAATTTCAGTTTATGTTTAATTTCAGTTTCTGGATTCTCCCCTGGATCCAGCCACCGATCTCCTGCGACCGGTTTGATGTATTTTAATGACAGTAAATTAACATGTACAGTGGCGGATCCCAGGGGGGTCTTTGAAAAGGCACTGCTATATACGTCGCTTGCTAGAGGTCTAAAATGGAGCCCAAGTGGGACCCAGGAAGCGAAGCCCCGGAAGCTCTTTGGTTTAATGAGCTTTTAAAGTTATTTTTAGGGGTTTATTTAACTATAAGATCTATACGATAATGATGATTTTTGTGTCTCCAAAGGGGGGGGGCGCCCCCTCTAAATCCGCCTATGCATGTATTTCAATGACTGTAATTAACATGTATTATAATGGATGTAAAAACATGCATTTAGAAAAAATGCATATATGAAATGGCAAGACTTTTCGTTTGTCCTAAGGAAGGGACGATCTTTGTCCCTAGAATTTGCCAATTTCAGTATTTTGTAATAATATATTTTATTTTGTTTATATTCAAGGTGAGAACCTCGTAAGTTGTTAGAACTTGTGTTCGAACCTTTTGTATATGTATATATACAATAAAATATGTTCAAATAAATAACCGAATATACATTACACGTAATGCATGTCAGTGTACATCTATCAAGGTGAACCATATGTATATTTTGATGCTATTTGTAAAAGTAAACTATCCGGAAAGATCGACAAACAAATATTCCGTGTATCAAATTTTGAGCGTACATTAATTTTTTGCATTACGAACGTTATGTCTCGCTGAACTTATCGACAGGTGCAAAAATCAAATGTCGTAAAAAAAATCAATCCTATTTATAACCCTATTGATATATGAATATTTTCTAAACCCTTGAGCACCGACGGTAATTCGACATAAGTTTTCAAAGCAGTAGTTAATCAGGTTCATTATCTAATTATACAAAAGAGTCCACCGAAGGACAGGATTTGTATTTTTTGCGAAAACAATGAAATTGAAAAGAGACAATCTAATATTCGAAAAACATTCTAAATCCACTTCTTTGCTGTGTAATTTTATTGTATAATATAAAAAGTGACATATACATGTAGGTCCGCTGGCCCGGGTGTATTCAACCATGTGTATCTACTATTGAAATTGTTAAAATTATCATATTGTTGTTACATACACATGTCACTATAATAAATGATTTATACTTACTTACTTATTATCTATTTCACGCTGGGATTTCACGACCAGTTCTTGGTTAGGTCGCGGACTCTAGTAATGATTGTCGATATACGCCCATTTGATTTACGTCCAAATGTAGGAAGTTTTAGATGATATGGCACGCTACTGCAGAAAACAGCCGACCAAGACGACTGCAGAACGATGTCACCTGAACAAAATATACATTTTAAATGCAGTGAAGGTATTTGATATTTTAGCGGTCATGCCTGTATTAAAATCTTATATTGTAATGAACACTTTCCATAACAAATATATAATATCTAATTTATTTGTTTGATTGATTTTTTTTTCTTTGCAAAACTACTAGCAACGTCACATGCACGTTCAATTATGGATAGCGGATAATTCATTAACAATTTGTACACTGTACATCAATGACGATGTGCTTATAATTAGCAATTATTCTCTTTTTCTATTAACTGTAGTTGTGTGTATGTGTATACTGTCCGGATTATTTTTATGAGTGATTGCATTTACTTGTCAAGGAAAAAATAATATTCACTCATATGCCAAAGACTTGTCACTCAGGTAAGCGCGCATCAGGTGAAAATAGGCGTGTTTTACAAGTAAACCCCGCCTACCTTAGTGATAGCGCGTGTCATGCTGTGCTGTGATTGGTTGTCGCTCCTATAGTAGTAAGTAGTGACAAACCACTTGTGAGATTCTTAGTAAATAAGGCTGTCCGTATACATCGTTTTGCTCATTATCAAAATCTGGATATATACCGATATTTGTGATACAGTAATCGGACTGCTGAGGAATAATGTAGATTGTGTTTAACATGTCCTGAACGCGTCATTCGGACCATGATGCGGTTATCGGAGCTTGGATGTGGGCAGTACCTGTTGTGTATTGCCATCTTTTGCCTACATGGATGTCTCTCTAAAGTATGCGACCTGTGCGACTGTTCCATAAGGTAATGTCCTCATCCGGCGCTCTAATTCACATTTCTCTATTTATCACTGACGAATTTGACATTTGGATAGTGTGCAGATTTATCGTATTGAGTGTGTAAATGATAAAAAAAAAAATATTTTCAACAACTTTTGAGGAGTTGAATACAGTCCCTATTTCCATGGTGATCAAGCATTTGTTTCCTTGTGCGTATGTCAAGAAGTTAAAACTTTTGTTTATTTTAAGAATCGTTTTACAGATGTCTAATTTTTCATATTTTATGACCATTTTGAACAATGATTCGGGCAATGCGCCAAGCCACAACTCGCGCGAACGACTCTAGGGACGTACGCGGAATACTGGCTTGTTATTTTACTTACATAGAAAGGTGTGTAGACCTTTCTAATTAAAATACTCAGGTGCGTGCAGGGCTTGTTGATGCCTGACGTTCACCGGGGCATTTCATATTTATTTTGGTTTAAAATCTTGATCTGATTTACATAATGCATATTACCTAGACTCCTAGTCCTTTGAACGTTATGGGATTATTGATGTTCGTCTCGTACAATTACGAGATTTAGGTATTTAACAGTACAGCCCGACACAGACTTTATATTTTCTGTTTAGAAAGAGGGAAAATGTATTATGACGCTGGCAAAAAGCAATTGCATTTAGAAACGAAGTTGGAGATTTTTTATTTTTTTTTTCAAATTTCACTTTAACAATTTATAAACCCATGAGCAATTACATAGCAAAAGCATGCATTTCAAAAGGATAAAATCTTCATAGCATTAGCTAGGTATCTTAATTTTCCTTTTAAGACATCAACAGGGAACTTATCTTTGAAAAGGAAAATCGATTTTAACAAAATGAATCATGCAAGATAGAAACTTTCAAATGTCATTTTAAAATTTTCTTAAGTTCATTTGAGCAAACAAAAACTAGCAAACTTGACAACTCATACCCTTGTTTGATAAAAACAAGAAGCCTATAGAAACACAAATTGTAATCGGACAACTTCAACTCTGTGTCCTCTGATTGATAACACCTTTCCTCCCATGTCAACAGAAAACCATTGAAGTGACAGGCATATTGGAGAGTTCTGATAAAAGTATCGAATCATCCTACATAATGTCCCCCTTGTAACAACCAGAAAAACCAATGTTCAAAACTCCAGAAACATGATAGAAATTCAATTTTTCACATTTCAAATAAAAATTGAGTATTAAGAGCTGATCCCGTTAAGGCGCTCTCCGTTCACTGGTTTAAGGAGCCCCAGGAATGCACCCTGGGTCTGTCAATAGCAGAGATTTGCAGTGTACTCGGCATTTCTCCGTGATGATGATTTTAATGTCATTAATCTGGGCAAAGACGATGTTATTAGGCTGTGTTATCGCGGGAAGAAAGCCGTGCTTAGTGTGCCTACTTATCAGCGACAGCATTTTGTGTGGTCGACCTTTTACATACGGGTACATCTTTAAGACCTGCCGCGCCTGGCAATCAGACCTGGCAACTTAAGTGGTCGCTGCAATTTGAAAAGAAAGAATATACTGACATAATACGAGAGTAGCGGGATGTATCTTTCACTTGTAATTGGGTTTTATCTCTTTTCTAACACGTGACGAGGTATAGAGTTGAAGAAGATTTCTGGGGGCTATAGATACGTAATGTTGGAATGTTGGTGATGTGGAAACGATACGCACAAAGAAGATGCAAATTAGAATCAGGAACGAGACAGATAAAACCGCAAGATATCCTACGTATTCAAAAGTCAAAGACGAATAATAGACGCATATAAATGTATACTTTAGATGTATATTCATGGTTTGCCGATCCACGCCTTTTTGTGTAGGTAACACAGGTGCGCCGAAATGAAAAAGACAGATGCACGACCAAAAAACATACAGCAGTCCAACTACATATGATTTATCATCTTCGTTTTAAATGTCTGGATTTTGAGTTTTCTGAAAAGTACATCGTGTCACCCACTGGAATTGTCCTATTATATATAAATGCTGTATAATTTACGTACTTTATCTGAAATTGTCAGTTATGCACCGTCGGTAGATTGCTGTGTCAGCATTATAATTCAACGTCCAAATCAAGTTCACGACACGCGCTCTAAATGCAAACTTTCAAACATTTGTTGTATTTATGATTTAATGGACAACTTTTAATATCTGTTGCAGTGATTTGAATACTGAGGTTCCCGCAGTTCAGAATATCAAGACAGTCTGCAACGAAGGGAACATCGAATGGATTAGTCCGTACGGAGCGCTGCGGGTCGAGCTCAGTTACACCACTGGAGGACTGTACGAAGCGTGCTTCAAAATTCTGACAGAAAATGTGAAAATCAAAGTGTCTCAAGAATCATGGAAGAACTCTAAATCTCATTTCGCAAACGTTTTGCCACAGTCATCTTTGCTCAAGCCATTATTTAGCGTCAATGGAAAGACTAATGAATATTGTTTGTATTCGAACACTCCCGTCCTGTTATATTTAGAACCAGAAAGAACCCACGATATGTCTGGATTTCCCCGGATGAAATTACAATATGTGTTAGAGAGAAAGACTCCTCGACATTTAGAAAATGAATTAGAGGGTAAGGATTCTTATAAATTACTTTGGTAATCCTAAACACACTGTAGCTAGATAGAGCAACCTAACGATGAAACTAAAAATATACCCGAAATCAAATTTGAAAATTTGGCGCCAAACAAGTTAACTTTGTTTTCACGAAACTTCACGACATTCTAAAGTACACTGATGGTTAGTGTTTGTGATCTATCGCAGTATCGGTGTTGCTTTTATTAGCAAACATGAGATAAAACCGCGCATACCATACAATAAAACTCCGATAAGTGGATTGGAGCGGACTACCTTAATCAGCGCTGTTTGTGTAGAGCACCGTTAAATCCAGGTCCACAACACTGCAACTGATAAAAAAAAATGTTTTCAATCTTTCTTTTATCAACATTTCGGGTCCTGACTTGTAGTTTAATTGCAGATAAAGGGAAAACGTTACAATTGAGTATCTGTTGACAAAAGATGTAAAGGAATATAAATTTCGGTCATTTTCATTGTATAACGGTGTTTCGCGTCCTGACACGATCAGGGGGGAATAGATATCGAAATGGTTAACTTCATTGTTTTGATTTCAATATTCAGTGTGTGTAGGGAACATTGAGGTAAACACAAACCAAGAAGTTATCAGCGCCAAAGGTGAGACGTGTCCGACACGTTTCCCAGAGAACAATGCCATGATTTACTCTAAAGGACAATCAATTTCTCCTGTGCCCAGCGAGATTGAAATTTTCATTCGGACCTTTCCCTAAAAACACTCGTCAAGTGACACCTTAAAAGCAAACCGTCTTCTATCCACCTTTTATTAGGGGGGAAAATTGGTTATCATACACAAATTAAGCTCATTTTTAAGCAAAAGTCAAAAAGCAGGGGATCCTATTTCATCCAATCTGCTACTTGTTTAAACATTTTTTCTCCCGTTATTTCAATAAAATTTGTAGCGAATAGAATATAGAGGAAATTGTTAGAAAAATCCACCGTGATACACACTGCCTCAATAAGTTAATGGGATAACCATGTAACTAAGTCAATACATTAGCAAATCTTTCTTTTTGGATGAAGGAGATCTCGTTTCGGATTCTTCTATCCCAATCTTACATGAGTATTTAATCAGTGATTGTGAAGCTGTGCTTTGGGGGGTACCCCTTGAAGAACTTTGTCAAGGCAGTGCGCAAATATTGTCACACGACGATTAAACATACAACAAAAACCGTGTTCAGGGCCGGCAATGGTAAACTATCAAACAACCAAGCGAGTAAATTGAAATGTCTGATACTGATAGGCTTCAAGTGTAAAAGAAACACTGGTACAATTCATAACTTCTGTTATTTATTTTCTCTTGTCAAAGTGATTGAAAAATAACGGTGCCACCTTAATGCGTCTCTGATTTCCACAAAAATTCAACTTTTTCAAATTTTGAAAATTCGATAAATTCTGGTTGGTTATGTCGTCTTCAGTGCAACGTTAGCGGCTATGTGATAGTGTTTTAATGATGGGGAGAATACGTTTATCGCTAAGGCGGCTTTGTACACAAGACCCACAGCACCCAATTTTCTCGCTTGAACTCTTTTTAACGAGAGGAGATAGATCTACGTTAATTACGTAATTTTCCCCTATCTGGTAACACTCGTAATTTAGGCATATGTTTCGCCCTGCAAAAGATAGCTCATAATTGATATGTACCGTGGCAGAGCAATATGGTCGCCAAAACCCATAACCCTAGTGATAACCACTTGAAAGAAAATGAGAAGTTGTAGAAATAATTACAGTGTTGCTTGTTGTGCGCAACTAAACTCGATTAAAACTTCAGATAGATTCACGGAATGTAAATTATGTTAAAGTAATACTGCCATTGTACAGACATTACCAAGTAGTAAATACAACCAAGTATCTTTGAACAAAGAAGATGTAAAGTTGGATTCCTCGGACCAGTAAGGCGAATTATTCATCGCAGTAAAGTGATATTAACCGGGATAAAAACTGATAGTAACCGGACACAAAGGCAAACAATGGACACGAAAACAACCGCATTATGGAGAAAAAAGTTTATTATGTGTTCTCATCCGACAATTAAAGCAAAACATGACACATGACATTGAAAGAAAAAGTGATTTTTTTTTCTCTTGGCTTTTGTTTGTTAAAACTCGACAAGCACCCCACTGTTTTGCGTGGAAAGTCCTCGAGAACAAAACCCGAGTCCCTTATCGTCTAAAACAAATCAAATGGGTTTTCTTGTTTCTTTTTTGTCCACTTCCACTTGACGGCTTTCTGGCGATGGCTATACACGTAATCCCCCGTCACCTGATCAAGAACAAGACGAACACGAGAGAAAAGAGCGCGGAACAAAACCGAGATTATAAAGAGATGTCCCCGCTGATTACTCCTTTCTGCCCTCTTATCCAACTAATCTCAAACGCCTTTCAGTAAACACTGAATAAGAAAGTTTGTCGCAAATAACCTTGGTTTACTTAAGTAGCGACTAATCTTTTACTAGATCTTTTAAAAAACGAGATTTTTGTTTCTATGCTTGTTGAACACACCCTTTTTGCAATCAATAAATTTGCTCGACGGTGCAGATGCGACTTTGTAAAACAATGGCAAGGGCCATCTTTAAATCAGACTGTTTTCATGTGTTCTGTATATATAGCTATCGTTATACTCCGCACTAACCTGTATTTTGTTTCCTTGCAGACTGTAGACCATGTGATACCAAAGAGTTAATCCGGTCGTACTGCACCAGTGATTTTGGTAAGTGATATCCCAACCCCCCCCCCCCCCCCACCACCACACCATATAAAGAGTTTTCTATAATTTTTTTGGATTTGAATAACAAGACTTTTGTGAAACATTATGTTTTGCGGCATGTCCTCACTGTAATGTTGATAAGTATCACTTTAACCTTGATGAATGACCTTGACCTAATCATGAGTCAAATAGCTTTTACGTTGACACTTTTCGTTCAAGTATAGGGTCTTGATCTTTTATATTTTTAATTCATGGTCAAGTTTTATATGTTGTGCGGATAAAGATACAGGCAAACGATACCCCCTCCCCCGATCTTTGATCACAGAACATTATGTACAAGGCCTTCTTGCCCCGCGATTCTGTTACCAATTTCGTCTTAATGTTGTTAGATGACATTGCATCACATGTAATCAAAAGTAACATTGGCATTAATGTTTTCTAATTTCTCTATTTTATAGTTTTTGTTGGCGAAATGGGCCAAGTCAGACACCGAGAAGAGGATGACAAAACGGAAGTTGAATTCCACGTGACGCGTGTTGTCCGGAAGTTAAGTACTCTGTACTTTAAGCCCCAAGCAGACATTCAAAAACAATATGGCAAAATTGTAGTTCCTAAAAAATGCCAGGTACGACATGGAGGAGGGATTTTCCTAATCACAGGGAATGTCAGATTTGGAGAGCTTGCGAAGACCTGTTCTCCATATTTATCAGACTGGGAGAACCTTGCGAATACGGCCATTCGTGACGGGAGAATGGAATGCCCTTTGATCCTGTAGAAAATACAAAGGGGGCTCTTCTTTCTTGTGATCTCAAACATTGAAAATGGCATAGTGCAATGCGAAGAAACGGAAGTGAAAGTGGAATCTGATATACAAGGAGCTAGAGAAGTAAGAAAAGTTTTCAGAACTTCGTTGAAGTCTATGGAATAGGCTGCCGACTGTGATACCGATTGGTGCAATGGACCAATGAGAATCTTTATATCATTAACTGCTACTTTTGTCTATCCGAGATGTACATTCTATATGACTGCTTCGGGCTTTGGGGAAAAGACGATCTCATCATTTTCTGTTCAATGTGTTCAAACATTTTAAACCATTAATGAATTCTAATGCTGAAACATAATTCTCCTTTCTGGAAATGGACCACATCCATGTCATCGCTTGGAGCGTCATTCATTTGGTTATATGGAAACACATTATCGCATGCTTTCTGATACTTCAGTATTATATTCATGTATCATGTACAATTTTGTTTACATTCCATGGCTGACATATATTGTTGTTGAAATTTGTTACAATTGTTTACAAGAGAAATAAATGTAAAGAAATATGGATAAAAGTTTGATATTTTCCAACGAGAGAGAGAGAGAGAGAGAGAGAGAAGAGAGAGAGAGAGAGAGAGAGCGAGAGAGAGAGAGAGAGAGAGAGAGAGATGATTCTCCCATGTATGGAATTCCATGATTGGACAGATCAATTCTAATGCATTGCTGTAAATTTGAATCATACATTGCCTGCAAGAGGAATGGGGTCATCTCTGTACGGCTTATGAACACGTGAAAAGGTGAAGATAACGAACAGAGCTCAATCTTATAACTCTTAATAAAGGATACAAAATTCATAACAGAGCAAACACGGACCTCAGAGGGGGGATCAGGCCCCAGGATCATGAAACAAACTTAGACTTAAGTCAAAATTTCAATAACCTGTAAAATGTTTGTTACTTTTGAAACTCTTAATTTACAGGCATTAGAAATTTGATCAAACTATAATGAATAACAATTTTATTTTTGAATGATCGCCTTCACAATCATTTTATTGCAAGATTCAAATTTTGACTTAAGCTTAAGATGTTTCATCATCCTGAGCCCAGATGCCTAGGAGGAGTAAACATCCCCTGTCGACCAGTCACACCTGCCGTGGAACCTGTAGTGTATAAAGAACGGCCTGACAATTGGTATGAAACACCCAAGACAGCATTTGTGAAGAATTGGAACTTGGTTCTAATACAAATGAAAGTTGTAGAACTCATATGAACAACCACAATCACTGCCCACGAGGCAGACAAACCACGTCACTGCCACGAGCAGACAAACCACGTCACGAGCAGACAAACCACGTCACGAGCAGACAAACCACGTCAGCTGGCCCACGAGCAGACAAACCACGTCAAAAAGGTCCTAGTAGAAGTGGATAAATTTTCATATATATGAGCAGTAAATAATTCAATATCTATAAGCTGAACTTGCTATCAGCAACAAATGATTTTAGATCTAAGCTGAACTTTCTATCAGCGGTAATTAATTTGATATCTAAGCTGGACTTCTCATTAATTAGTAGCAGAAAATTCTGTATCCAGGTTGTGTTTTCTATTTGAGCTACCTAGCTATGGTTGATGAGTTATAGCGAGTCCGAGCGCGGCGTCACTAGGGTAATACAGCTATCCTACACGTATTTTTCAGATTGTGGTTTTTTATTTTGTTGAAACTAATACCAAATCTTAGTGCGCTGCTTTAGAGAATTGACCCTTAGGTGAAACAGCATATGAATAGTCTTGCTTGTGTTTGTTATAAAAATAAAGTTTCCGAATTTTAAATGAAGGTTTGTTTACAAATGTAAAGAATATCGTATTCAAAATCCACTATGAAGGTAGACCTGTTTTATTAAAGTGCAGACGTTTCGTGTAGAGACGCGTATCCAAGAAACCAGGGATATTGTTTGAATCACGAGAGTAGACAGTATTTATTTATTCTTTATAAAAAAAAAAAGAGCAAGGATTTTTCTTTTTCATTTTAAAGTGTACTTAAACTTTTTAAAATATTTCTGCATGACACCAGCGATGCGTTGAGTGAAGTGGTGTTTTTTTTAAAAATATCAATCTTTGCATTTTGATGTAAAATACCTTGATGCGTGTATAATAAAAAAAAAATGCATAGGGTCTGGTAGCATACATACAAACTGACCCGTCCGATAAACCGATAGTCAACGAACTGAAAAATAAATTCAGGGTGAACGAAAGTCAAACGAGCCGTACATATACCCCATCCACATGACGGAACGCATATAAAACAGGCCACGATTCGATATCTTGTCTTTAATAACATCGAAGGCGTTCAACTAGAAAGCTTAAGATTCATAGCGAATTCCTCCTCATAGAATGAAAACCTATCAAGTTAAACTTCTGTTTAGAAAAGTGATCTTTATTTGACAATAAAAACATTTCATAGATAAATTACCCCAGTACTTCAAAAAACAACGGCTTAGAAGTCGAATTTTATTAGAAACACATGCAAATGGCATTTTCATTATTGTTCTTTATATTTTCCAAGTGCAAACCTGTTCATCTACCGAGGAGATATTCTACATCATTTTTTGTACCTTGCTTGTTTTTAATTTGCTAAACACTCGAGTCCGTCTCAACGCTGTAGTTTTAGTACCAATAAACGCGAAATTCTGCGAGAACTGGGGAAAATTTACGTCTGACCTGTTCAAAAGGGCATAATTTGACGGAGTCGATATTTTTTTTATTTTTCATTTTTTGTCCCATTTCAAACTAAGTATTGTCAAAGGGCTGCCTGAAGACAGCGACATATGACTCGCTTGACGGTTTAAATAGAGACACATATGTTATATCTGTCTCTGGTTTGACAATTAAGTTAGGGTGTATATATTTTTATTTTTTAAGTTAGAGTTATTACACTCGATTTTTTTTTTTTATCTGGGGGACCTTATGAAAACTTACGAAACAAATGTTATAAATCATATCATATAAATCGTTGAAGCTGTTATTTATATATCGATAACAAAAACTCAAAAATCAACACAAAAAAGAACATCAGGCACCCGTTCCCGGCGGAACTAATCTTCGAAATCTCGCCGCGTCGAGAGAAATTCAGGGGAGAGAGGGTTGGTGTATTGAGATATCCTTCAAAAAAAAAAAATTGCACGTAAACACAAGTCTTATTCATTGCCGGCACTCTGGGCCATCTTCACCCTAGATTTTTTTTTCCATTTCAGAGAGTGTTGACACTTTAGTTTTGATGAAAACAAATTTTAAACTCTGCTCGAGCAAAGAGAATCAATAATCTTAAACTTAAGATACCATCTATATAGCGTGTTTACAAGCTGTAATTATATTGTATCTCTTCAATTTTTCTCTGACTCACTTTCAAAATGTTTGTATCGAATTTCCTATAAGTATCATTTTTGTTTTTGTAATTACGACCACGTTTACTAGTTAGAACATCACGTGACATTTTCGAAATGTCTCAGAGGAGCTATGACTCTTTAAGACACTCACAAATTTCAGAAGTCTTCCGTCAGTACATATCAATTTTATCTCGTACCGCTTGCATAACGCGGGTGGGATTTGACACTGCAGAGTGAATAACAATCTAATGCGTTATACTGAAATCCTCATATTCCTAATGTATTCCATGCATTCTATAGTTCTTTGACCTTGAGAGATTTTCCAAAAGAAGGTCGTTCAAGGATTACTATTTCAAATTCCGGATAGAATCCTATATAATCCAGTCCTACGTACTTTGCATAAGAAATGATTTCGTCAAAAAAGGCCATTATTCTCCCAGATAATTCAAACCTGTTTTCTCTAACAACTTCGGGATAAGTAAAGAAAACTGGTCACGAGTTCGGGTGACAAAATCACGGGACTGACCCAAATAGGTGCAATATACAGGTGGGTGCGCTAATTATTGGATACTCATATGTAAAATAGACAAAGAACAAGGTATATTATTGGTCGAAATATGCCGCTTTCCTAAACAAATATCGTCAATGTACTTAACTTTTTTTCTTGTCTTATGAACGAAAGACCAAAAATTAAGTTACGTACCGGGTATGTTTTATCTATTCTGCCAAATTCTAAAATACAAATACCCAGACCTTTAATAAAAGTCTTTTCTGTTTTATTTATATTTGTATGTGATTTCATTTTCTTTTCTTTTGTTTTCCCTTACAGACAGTATTACGAAAAGCTATGTAAATATTACCATTCGTTCTAGTATTGAGAATTCCTCAGAAAGGACGATGTATAGGGATTAGTAAGTCGTTGTGGCTTGTTCATAATTCTTATAGTCAATAAATACGTCCAAACGAAAAAGCCCAGTAACGGCGTCAAACACGGAAGTTTAAAAAAAAGAAAAAAGAAAGTAAATAGGTTATAAAGGAACATGGACCACGTTCCGAGCTAAAAATGTTCAATTTTTAGATTTCCATTTTTAATATTTACAATGCTCACTTAGGGCATATCTAATGGTCAGCAAAAAATTGAACGTCATTTGTTGAGGTACAAGTCAGATACGGCACTTACAATTCTTCACTATGTAAACAAGGCTCGAGCCATGTTTCTGTTTACCTACATTGAATATGCTAGTATGCGTTCCGTTTAAAGCATTTTTTTGATATTACAAGTTCATTCTGAACACAATTAACAGTTCTCTCATCTTGTTTTAAACATGGTATTTTCTGTGAAGCAATCTTTATATGTAAACAAAACAAGGCTCGAGCCTTGGTTTACATAGGGAAGAATTGTAAGCGTTGTATCTCACTTGAAACTCAACAAATGGCGTTCAAATTTTTGCTGACCATTGGACAATTGTAAACATTAAAAATGGTAATCTAAAATTTGAACATTTTTAGCTCAGAACGTGTCCATGTCCCTTTAAAACTCTGCCATGTTGCTCTGAGGGTGACAAGTGATACATTCTTTGAATATATACGTATAGTGTTTTTCTTAAATATTATGTTCCCTTAAAAACAGCAGCATGCGATATATTGAATATAAGATGGATTGTCAAATGACCCTCCGATACTGTTTACCTTCACGAATTCGTTCTTGTATATATACAAGTTACAGATAGCATAGACCCTGGTGAACGAGACGACTAGAATCCATATATCTGTGTAGACATCGAGTCAACCATGGTGAACTCATTCAATGGAGAAAGGTAAAATTAGGAAGGAAAGTTTTCGTTAACGCGCCACACGACAATGCCCGGAGAAAGACGATCCCCGAAAAGATAGTTCCAGTGACTTCATTTCACGAAAAGATGATAGAATTTTCATCTGACCCGACCCGAACTTTTCAGGCGGTTTCACCAATTTTACGCAGAAGGGGGATACACACGGTACTTTACTCGGGTCCATTTTATCTTATCGGGCGGTTGTCAGACACCAAGCCGAGCCATCTGATGAATTGAGTTGTTAGGTAGTAATTAGCAGAACGCTTCACCTTTGATTTCTGCAAAAAGACGTTCAGTAAGCCGATCTTGTCCGTGATCTTTGTGGTTGCGATAACGAGCAGTCGGCGGAGTGATATATGCTGTTTATACACACTTACGCGTGTAAGATAGTCCCCAGGATGAGTCCGTATTATCTAAACTAATCATGTAGTTTTCCCTTGTGTGTGAACCTTGATCAAATATTGTTTTTGTGATTGGTTAGGAGTCAAATAAACCTGTCAAAAGTTCACGTTTGTTTTCCCTCTAAGATTTGCGGTAGTTTTGTTGTGTTAGTTTCAGCGGCTTTTTTTTTTTTTTAATCTTCGGTATTTTTTATGAAATAAAAAAAAAAACTTACTATGCTTTGAAAATATTACAGAAACGACATTAAAATTCTTATAAATGAACTGTGCGTACATCAAATACGTGATATTCTGAAGAGCGACACGCAGAGTGCTGAACCTTTTTGAAAGTGACTTAACCTGATTCTTATCAAGTGATTGTTGTAAGCCCCATAATTTCCGATAACACTGTTACTATTTAAATTAAAACCTACTTAAAATTGCATAAACTGATAATTTTTCCTACTTTAAAGGATATCAAATACCTATAATTATATTTCATATTTCTAACCACCACCAAGAACTAAAACGTATATTTTTCTTTTAAAATACCATGAAAGGCGATTTGGGGATTAAAATCTATACTTTCTTTTGTAACATATTTAAGAGTTTAATTTCTTTTGAAACATATTTAATAGTTAAGTCGCTTTTTCCCCTTTTAGAGTGTAAACTTGGCCATCGATGTATGTGACATTATCTAATTCCTGATTATCAAAGACAATTAAGTTATGACTAATAATTTGTTCCTCAGATTTTTTTCCAATAAAGATAAACCTTAACAATCCTTTGATATAAAATAAAACTAAATCAAGGTATTTATTTCCTATAAAAGTTAGTTTGGATCTCAAGTAAAAACTTTATGTTCTTTCATTTGATTTCCATAAAAGTTACATTTTCTAAAAAAAAAAAAATAAAAAAATAAAACCAAGCTTTTATGCTTTTGATGCGGTTTGAAAACATCTGAATGGCATAAATAAACTTGCACAGAGGAAATAGATACATGTTATAGCTAGCCAGCATTGTCCCTCCAAATCTTTTATCCAGCAAAGACTAGTTGAGGGCATATACTAACTATGTCTCTGGTACCTAGTGGTATATTTACTTTATCATGAAACCAATTGTATACTATTCAAACATTATTCAACATCTTTGCGACATATAATCTTTATGAAGCCTTTTGCGACACTGGACCGTTTTATGGCAGTAACGAGAGTTACTATGTCTATGTCTATTAGTTAGTTTGAGATGCCTTGTGGTTTTGTTAGGGTGTAACTAGAGTAATGATACTAGGCGATGCCTGAGGTTTTCCACTCTTTGCTTCTGCAGTACTTCATCTGTCACCTCCAGACGTCCGCTAATAACAGTAAAAATGTCGTAAACATTGTCATCAGCTAATCTTACGTACTGAAATTCAACCCCTTATACCGTATAATACGCGTGCTTAGATCAGATGCATTCGTGCACTGTATCGGACTATATCAATTGTATCTAATCGCTTGTATATTGCGGTCACAAAAAGTACACCTTTATCATGCCAGGTGACCTACAAAGTGACCCCGTATTGTCCGGTCGCTGTGGTCGAACATTTCCACCAAAAGTTCTGTCTTTTCTATTATCTTAAATTGTACTTTCTTCTTCTCTAGCGTTCATGTTAAAGCTATCATGGACTATTCTGTATTTGTCTTGGTGGCGGAGTGTTTCGTCATAGCTCATCTTTTTAATCTGATTTGGAGTTGATCGATCCGAGCTTCTTTCAATATTTGTTGATTTTATACTTCCTGTCATCCCAATATTTGATACTTTTGTCTATTAAGTATTTATATTACAAAACTATTATAGTATTGCGAGTATTCGATTGTTTTTGTGAGGTTTCCACGATTCGCAACCAGTGACAACTGGTCTAAATGATCTTTTGTATGGTAAGATAAAAAACGAACAGTGATTAAATCTTCATAAATACTGTACGAATAACAAGTAAAAGGATGGGCAAACACGGACCATTGGAACTAACTAGAGGTGGGATCGCAAACACGGACCTTTGGATACACTAGAGGTGGGATCGCAAACAC